>JAPDSC010054520.1:0-12999 GCA_026290005.1 Latrodectus geometricus
AAGATAATACGAAAACAAAATTGAAAAATACTGATTTGTAACATTCTTTAAATCAAACTTATGTTATGATTCAAGAATCGAGATGAAGATGCAACATGTCCCACTGAAATCATCTTACTCAGCTCATTTAATTTCTTTTTGTGCATACAAATTCTGGAAAATGCTATTGATGCTAAATTTCAGGACTAGGTACAGGAAATCATGCTGGTATAACACAACAACAAGCCCACAATTATCTTCAAAATATTGATTGATAAATCAATTGAATCTTGAGCATCACTGACATATATTATGGATCACCGTAACCAGTAGGGGCCATGGAATGTTGGCCCCACCGAGGCCAACGTGGTGCCAACATTCCAAGCCCATACAATTTTCTAAATAAGTTATCTATCAATTTTGTGTATAGTTGATTGACCTAGCTTCGATGATTGATGTGGATTCCGGTGAGTTGATTATCGTGGCAATTTTTACGCTGTCTGAATCCGTGACGTATGAACTATAATGTGTGTTATTATGCCAGATAAATAATGAGATTTTTTGCATATATTCTTATCAAATGCAATCTGGGTGGTATATTTTTATTTCCTTTAAGAACAGTGTTGTAGAATGATTATATATTTATATATAATTATATTGTTATACAGTATCTACTTTTGCCACACTACATTGAAAAGTAAAAAAAAAATAAATTTAAAAAAGTATCCTCCCTTTGAAAATTGCAAAAATAACTACATCATTATAAATATGGTTTATTAAAACTAAGAAAATTTAGAGAAAACTAGAATGTCTCACAATCACGAGTAAAAAACAAGGATCAAGAATGGATTGTATGTTTAGTTGCCAGATTTTTTAGCATGAAAGTTGAAAAAAAGTGTTGCTAGAAACTTTTCTTTCATATTCCAGACAAATTATAATAAACTTTCCTTTTATTTTCAGAAATAATTATTTTGAGTTCCAAATAATCTTTTTTCAATTATTTGAAGTGAATCAAAACGGAAACTAGAGACAGAAAACTATTTTTATACCAATTGCAGTTAACGAAACTGAATTTACGGTTAATTTAAACTATTATAATTTTGATTCAAACTGAGATACCGACAAGTATATTATTAAGAAAGTTTTATTATTATTAGGTTATATATTATTATTATATTAAAAATAAGTAGTATTAGGAAAATGTTATAAAAGGTTTCTTTTCAAACATTAAGAGAAAAAAAAAAAACTTTGATATTTTGGTCAAAATTAACATAAAAAAGCATTCGGTTAACTTAATGTATCAGAAAACCTTACAGTGAGAAAGAACATCAATTTCAAAACTTCAACGCTGTTGTGTTAACATACATCTAAAACACACCCATAAGCACATTATGTATATAACACGCATGTGAGTAAGCAATGATAACGGGGATTCTTGAAAGACAGATTTTCGTACAATACAATTCAAGATATAAAAATTGATTTGAAAAACCCCTGTGGATGGCTTACCTTTTATTACTAAAATGTTTATTACTCAAAGTCAAAATCATAAACCGTAGATTAAGTTGTCACCATCAGCCTGTTTATTTTTGATCGATATTGTGCTTTGCCAATATGGGGTATCTAATTATGTTATCAATGAGGGTTCAAATACAGATAAATATGGGTTTGTCATTTCTTTATCTATTTTCTATTCTAAACTGCTATTCTTAGAAATATTTTAGAAAGTATCATTTGACAATTTTGAATATTTTTACACTTTTCTTAGCTGTAATGTCAATTACTCTTAAATCTTAACCATTTTGAATTTCATTGCAATTTTTAGGAATTAAATAAAAATAAAAGCAGGTAATTAAGCTACTCAACTCTACAAAGAAAAACATGTTATTGTTCTTTCTAATCCCAGATGGCGTAGTGTTACTACACCATCTCCATAAAACCAAACATTTTTTAAAAAATCTAAAAACTGATATTGGTCCTTTAAAATCTCGGGAACCGTAAAATTCAAGAAGCTGAGGGGAGAAATCAGGGGAGACCTGTTCAGCCCTGCACCAAAGACACTCCGGAAAGTGTCTCTCACCCTGAAGACATGTGAAGGATTTGATGTGACCAATCCAAAAGCATGAGGGAGCCGTCTACCTTTTCTTCGCAATAGTGAGCTAGTGGCACCAGCGGGGTCTTTTTCAACAGTTTCAAGTTTGTTTAGGAGTTACTCTCCAAAGTGAATTTAATTCAGTCTTTTTGATTCAGGAGATTTCTGTGTAAGTCGTGTAGCAGAGGCAAATTAAGAAAAACATTAAATATATAAATGCACACACACGCTCAACCTTAAGTTATTAAATAACAGCAAGTGTATTTTATCTCCGAGAATAAGAATTGTTGTATAAAAATTATAATCCTAATTTATAACTGAATTATATACCAGTCTATATATTTATTTCATGAGCAGTATTAAAAATACAGCATTAAAAACAATAATTTAATATCTTAACAAGTACTTTTTGATTCCATTTTATATTTTAATATAAAATGTACTTTGAAGAAGTATATTTGCTAAATGTGATTATTTAATTCAATTAATTTGAAATCTGCCTCCTCTTTTTCTTAGATTTGACTCATGGGACTATTTTATTTATATTATACATACAAACGATACTTAATTCACTTGAATCATTCAAAATAGAAGATGATTAAAGGGGAAAAAAAGTGATTAGATTTTTTTAATAATTGTTCTAAAAATTCATTTTTTTTCTTTTTAATCGAAGTTATATTATAAATTCCGATTCACTTTTATTTCTTTCAATAAGAATTATTCTTATCAAAACAATTATATTTTCTTTGTAACAGACGGAGAAATTTTAAATGATCGTCTACTATGCGAAAATTTTTATCTCTTATATTTTTTTCACTTACTATCAAACATTTCTTCAGTTTATTTCTTATCACATATGTTTATGATTTTGTTTAAGTGCTGAGGTGGCATTTAAATTATTGGAGCTCGAAAATTCAGTTCAATAGTTCTAATGTTTGAAATCTTTTTTGAAAGTGGATGTTTTCTTACCTCCAAATGGCCTTAGGCTCTTCTAAGAAATTTTAGCAAATTATCTACTTAAATTACTGAAAATTTTAGCAAATTATTTAAATCTGCTACCTAAATTATTTTTCTTTGATAATGGATCATATTCACGTATTCCAAGAAAGGAAGCTGGGAAAACTCCTTCACCTCGATAGACATACATGCAAAAAAAGAGCAAAATCCATCTCTCATTGTTCAATAAAGAAAATAGAGCACGAGATTTCTCAGTATTTAAAGCAGTATTCCATCCCTAAGCCATGGTGAGCCCTCAATCTGGATGTTTCATTGGTTCGAAATTCTTTTAAAAAATTCCGTTCAAAGAAACAATCGCGTGGAAGTGTGTATACATATATATTCTATTATCAGGAATATCATAACAAAAGAAAATTTACTTGGCAGGTAACAAAGATCAAATGATTGAAATTTCAGCTTCTAGTGGAGTGTAGATGATGATCAAAACAGTGTAGCCGCAATTCTTCTCCATAACCATTGCCATACTCCTTGACACAGAATCAGAATTCTTTGGAGGTATCCTTGGGTTATAGCAGTCCATACGACTTCCAAATACTGCCCAAGTTTATATGATGCAGCAGGTAAATCCCAAGCCAATGATTAGGCAAATATGGACCCCACATTTTTATTTGGTTAACTTGAGACAACAAACTGGTCAAGAAAGCAATTCAATAAGATAGATAAAGAACTTGAATTGATAATAGAAGTTGAATGCTGGCATATCCAGTTTGATTACTCAGTATCCTATTGGAATATGGCAGGTAGCAAACACTGAAGGTATGGAAGGACTGAGAACTCCAACATCAAAGATGTTGTTTGGTGTTATTTATTTGTATATACACTTCGATTGGTGTCATTCATATATATAAATTTCTATATTTTTTTTTCTTATCCATTCAAAACATTTCCATATTTTCGGTATTATTATCATGCAAATATACCCAATAATGTATTTGGAAGATACATAAGAAAAAAGACCGTGAGTCATTTTAAATTTTCCATTGTTTAAAAGTTTGTTGTTCAAAGAAACATTTCAGATGAGATTTTGGAAATGGGATATCAATTATTTGCATATTATTATCTGAAGCTGCTGGTTTCGCAACTTAGTTCCCTCTTCTATTTTCTTCGTTACCGTGTCCTACCTTATATGGGAATGTTGTAGAATTATCATCACTCCAGGTGACGAAGTCACGTAGATTATGGGCGACAGCATAGTCCAATGAAACCAACGGCATATGTTTGGTTCTTGAACTTTAAAAAGAATTTTTGACACTTTTTAAGCTCTGAAGAACTACTTATTGCAGTTTTTCATAAATAATCAAACATGTTTCCAGCTTCATATACCTGATCTTTCCGATTTTACAAACAGTACTATGAGAGTTAATATTTCGAAGAACAAAAAAATATTTGAGAAAATTAAGAAGAGAATAAATAAAACAATTCAATCATTCCGAAAAAATGCATTTTTACAAAAAAAATTAAGATCTTTTGAATTTTGTAATTAACATCCTTTATAAATCTTCTTCGCAAAATAAAAATAATAAAATTGTGATATAATTTTTAAAATGAATTTGAATCGATTTCTTGTTTCTTAGTACAATTATTGGTTTGATATCTAGAATAATGTATTTTAATATACACATGCACTTGATACTTGTTGAGAGACAATGAATGAATTCAATCATAATGTAATCTTTTGAAATACAGTAATATAAGGTAAAATTATTATTTATTCAAAACCTAAATAAAAAAATTAGAAACATGGAGAATAAAATACAATTTTTATTCTTCTTTTAAAGATAAAATAAACATCTTGCTGGAATCATATTAAAAATTTTTAATTTTATATCTAATGAGTTTTCCTCAGTATATAAACATAGCGTGTTGAAACAGTTTTATTTTATTTGAAGCTTTGATTGAAGATTTTTAAATATTCTCAAAATGATTTTAAAATGCATATTACTAAGAGAATTATATCTATTAAATAATTTATATCAATAAATATCCATATAATTATACATATTTTAATTGACTTTTTATAAAATATTTGATGTATAATGTTGGAATGAAATCATTATTTAAAGTATCCCGAGTCATACAATTTTGGCTTTAAACACATTATAATCCCTGTTTCAGAAAGAAAAATTTCGCGACTCGTGTCTTTGTCTTTTACATAAAAATGAGTAAAATATACTCATTTTATAGTATAAATTGGATTTTTCAAATTAATTGCATGTGCTCTCAGTTGAAATTGAAATTCACGAGAATAAAATCACTGCCATTACATTTAAATGTTTGTAAAAGTCCCAAAAAACGTTTAAGCGGAGAAATATTTTTCTTAGTAAATGTGAAGATTTGCAGCTGCCAAAATAACTAGACTATTTATATTTTTTCCATTGTTCCATGGTTCGTCTCAATTTTCGCTGTTTTGCAAGCAAATTGTTTTTTGAAACACAGTTGCCAAGTTTTTATTTGCTGTCTATGGCAGATAGACCGTCTGTTAAAAAGTAAACAGGATATACATCAAACTTTGAAGACTCGTTCGTCGATTTTTCTAGGAAATGCTTGGAAACTCAAATTTTATTTCTTGATTTATTTTGTCTAAAGATAAATTTTGATTTTTCTGTTCGTTACATCCTATTTTGCGTTTTATTTTTTTTTATTTTCAAATAAATTAAAAATAATTATAAGCAAATATATTTATTTATAATAATTTTTAAAAAATTCTGAGTCGCAAATTATCATGCATTAGAGTGCCATTAAAATATAAACGTAAATTTAATAACATATAACAATTTTAAGTTGATGAAATAATACCAGATTTTTCAAAAATAAAACAAGAACACGATGTTATAAGGAATAGTAAAAGAAAAGTGTTATATTAGTTTGGGGAAAAATCCATTATTTTTTCGATTGGTGACACTAGTGTTCGATATCTCGTTTAGCATCGATCGTATAATTTCAGATTTATGTTCGTAGGAAAGATTACATTTTGCAGTATTTTTATTTATTTATTTATTTATTTTTAACTCTGTTATTAGATACAGAGTGTTCAAAATGTAAATCAACAAAAAGAAAATGCAGAACATTCACAGTTTTTCTTTGATAAAGGTGAAAATACAAGTCAGGCAGTTGGAAATCGGGAATGGTGCTTATGATCCTGATACTGTAACTGCTAATTATATATCATTTTGGTTTCATCTATTCTATTCAGGTATATTTGATGTTAAAGATGCATCTCGCACAGGTCGTTGAAAACGTGGATAAAATCACAAAAATGACAGACTTTGATTAGCATGTTAGCAGTCCAGAAACTAAAAATCAACCACAAAACAGTTTGAAATCATTTGCACACAAAGCTAATCAAAAGCTTCTAAAAATAACTTTTGATTTTCAGTAAAAATAATGAATTTTGTTTTCTTTAACCTAATATTTCATACATCATTTAGTTTTATAAGACTGTCTGGAGAAATATTTTTAACGTTCCATGTAAATAAAAATTTATTAATTTTACTTTTAATTTCAAACAATTCTCATTTTTATGAAAAAAAGCTTAAAAATAACTGATGCCCCCTAGTCAGAGCCTAGTGTCGAAGAACATTTTAATATCTATAGCGTAAAGTACCTTCCAGGTGTATTTATCATAAATCGTGTGCTGTATTCACGTGTCTTAAGGGAAGAAAACTTAAAAACTCCCAAGAATCCACCCCGACAGGTATGCCTGCAATAAGCAGAAGCACAACGTTGATCTCCAGTTGTTCAAAAAATCAGGCATTAAACTAGAATTTTCTACAGATCGTGTACCGCATTCAAGTGTCGCACGGAAAAAAAACTTTAAAACTCCCAAGCACATTAACACAGACAAACATGCTTACCATAAGGCGCAATATTCTTCTCCAGTTGTTTTACAAAGGTTGAATTAATCTAGTAACATTATGTTTCGAAGCCTGTTGTCCAACTACAATGTCATGGGGAGCCCTAACGAAGTGAAAAATAAAAATTAAAAAGGTTCTAGTTTTGAATCCTTGGTAGGGAGAAGTATGTGACGATTTTTGATTTAGGTATTCCTCCCTTCTATTTTGAAAATCCTACTGCACATGAGATGGAATCAATAAGTTAATATTTATATGAGGTTTGGTTTCTTTGTCACTAAATGATCATTTTTGCTCACCAAGTCTAATTACACCAGAATCCAAGGTTGAAATGTATTCCGAATAAACATCTAAGCCCAAAGTGGGATTCGAACCAACGAACTGTTGAGCAGAACGCAAGAGAGCTAACCATTCGGTTACCAGCTTGGCAATTTATAGGAGAAGTAAGACATAAGAGATAAGGGACTTTTTTCTTGTTCTATTGTTTCAAACCTCATGAGGAGCTTACTAAACAGACGTTTCCTATCCTTACTGTTGGAAGTTCTTTTTAGAGAGACGAACGGAGAGCGTTAGTTAGCAGATCGAGACAGAGTAATAAAAGAATTGCGATGCCCATACATGTTCGCAGCAGCACGCTAGCTACAAATGAAGGAATGTGTGTTTTCCTGTCAGACAGGACAGAGTAACCCGTTGAAACTCCATCGTGCTGGAAATAGGGATTTGCAGTTGTCTCCCTTGAACCAGGAATTCTCCATAAGTGTTGATCACGCCTCCGTCCTTTGTTCATGCCACCCGTTGCTATTGGCGATTGGATGATTTAGTGAAGTCTTCGGACTAGCGCTTGGATTGGCTTACAGGTCAAGCCAAAACCTCATGAGTATTATTTATAAGAAATAAAACCTCAGGAGTATAGCAGCCATGCATAAAATAAAAAATAACTTATTAAAAACTTATTATAAAGAAAATACAAAAATCATGTTGAAATAATAATTAATAATAATTCATTTTAAAAAAGTATTGCTGAATTTAATAACAAAAGTAATAAAAAAAACTATGAAATTTAAATTGATGATTAGCATAAAGAGGAAATTTCTCTTTGTAAATGGTAAAAAAATATTAAGAGCTTGCCAAAAATATGTTCCATTAAAATAAAACAAATGATTTAAAACTCAAATATTTTTTAAATGCTGGAAAAGTATGCAAGTTCTATAAATCAAATAGAAATAATTAATAAAAAAGTTCATTTGAAAAACTATTAAAAAACTTTTTTTATTGCTCATAAATTAACTAATAATATTAAAATTAATTTTAAATGTATAAGTTACATTTATTTATCGAGTACTTTATATAATAATACAATTTTAAGTAAATAATATTTTGATCAGAGAGGCCATGATGGCCTAGTTGACTAAGGTGTTTGTTGTTGTTCTAAAAAAGTAGTGATTTCGAATCTCAACCCAATCAAAGATACATTGTGTTCACTGATGGCGGCTGGGGTATGTTAAGTATGTTGTGGTAGTACTGTTTTCTATGTGAAATAAAAGTTCTGGGAGTGGGGAACCAAACCTGGTGGCTTTCTGCGTGATCCCTGCTTGTAAATTACGAAAACCATCTTTCAGGGCTACGATGGCTTACCCATTGGGTGCACTTTTGTCATTTCATATCAGTTGCACCACTCGTCGTCGTGTATGATCAGAATGCTTAAAATTTTAATTTTTATTAATTTATTTATTGCAGGCCGCAGAGGCCTGGTTGGTTAAATCTCAGTATTGGTAGGTTGTGAGTTCGAATCCCGATTTAACCGAAAATCTGTTTGGTTATTAAAGGCGGCTGGGATACATTAAATAGATATTAGTCGCAATATCCTCTAAGTGAAATATAATAATTTTGGGTGGCAGTTTAAGTATTAGATGATCTTCTGCAAGGGCCCTTCTTCTAAATTAGTCTCCCAACAAGCAACTCAAACCTAACTAGAAGAACCTAAATCTAGGCTAGGTACTGGGGAATATCCTGGTTCATCCACATATTTTTTTTTTCTCATTGTAGAAATCGGCAAGTCAACACTGGAAAACTGGCATGCTGTGTCTGATCTATAAAAATCACTGAAAAAGCTGAAATTATCTCCATCTTTTGTTAAAAAGTTTAAATAAGCCGCTCTCACAACTGCTTACTATCTTAATCGTTTTGTTGAGCCCTATAATGTCCCCAACATAGATTCACATCAAAAATATTCTTCTATCCTTTAATTTTTATAAAAATTCCAGCTACATATTTTTCGTGATGCAAAAGAAATTTACGGATGAATCTTTTATAAAAAACACTTTTGTTTTCTACTGCAGTTAATTAATATTATTCGGATTATATATTGTTGGATAATAAATTGTTTTATCTTGAAGACAATTATAGAAAACTGAAAAATTAAAAATAAAATAAAATAAAAATCTCAAAGCATTTTTAAGATTACTTCTCCACGCCTAAGATTGTGTCTCACACTCTTTTGAATGCAGAAAATGGAGGAAACGCCTTTTGGCTTAAAATAGACTTTGTTTCTTATCATACATGGTTAGCAAATAGACTAAACCAGATCCATGAAACCATAAACTAATAAAAAAATTAAAATAGGAAGAGAACTTCGAAACAAGTCCTCTTTATCAAGTTCTAAGCAGGAAAGTATGTGTTTAGGGGTAAAATGTCGCGTTTTCTATACATGGGGAAGATCTCGTTGACTTGGTCGATTCTAAAGTATTTCAGGTGTCCATTTATGAGTCTTTATAGTGTTGTCTGCTGCACGCGACTACACTTAAACATAACAACTCTTCCTGGCTGGCTGCCACCATACCCGTCATAAGTCAGGAGAGAACAAAAAAAAATGAAATAATGGCAGATTTAACTTTTAAGAAGATCTCCAAAAATGTCAGGGTGCTAGATATGAGAGCCATTAAATTTCCTTCTTTGGCCAAGGTGTCAGCCGTTTTATCTTCATTAAAGGCCAACGTGCGAAGGAATTCACTGTAGATGTACGTTAGGGGAAGAGGAGAGTCTTTGCAGCAGGGAAAAATCCATAAAAATAGACTTTAGGTTACTCAAATACAAACTTTTTAAAATATTTTTTGTATGCACTGCTAAAGTTCCAAGGAACCACATTTTGTACGCTTTTTCCACTTAAGAACAATAGGAAAATATATATTCTTCTAAGATCAGGATTTAAACTTTAATATATTTGGATGTATCATCCTGATCAGAGTTAGCCTTTGAATCAACGTCTGCAAAATTTAAAAACTTGCACCCCTAAAAAAAAGAGGTGCATGTTTTTTTTTTTTTTTTTTTTTTTTTTTTTTTTTTTTTTTTATCATATCATGAGAAACGAAATTGTAGTTCTTAAACTGATACAAGTAATAAATTTTTTCTAAAATTACTTAATTAAAAAACAAAAAACAAATAAAATTCAGAAAGACAAATTACTTTTTACGAATTTTTAATTCGGTAAATTCTTCGGTTCATTCAAAATCCTCTGAACTATATATATTTGAAATTAATTTATGAATATATAATAAATATATTTGAAATTAATTTTTGTCAATATCTCATGTTTTGGGCACATCTAGAAAATATTGATAAATAATAAGAGAGAGAGTTAAAAATAGTAAAACATTTTCACTTTTAGACTAACAACGTATGATATGATTGGTGGTAAGATCAATCAGTTAGTAAAAATACAAAAAATGTGTGCATTGACATAATATTTTAACTTAATACTTTATTTCATTACATGTATTTTCAGTCTATATTTAATAATTTTGTTGGGAAAATAATAATGTAGCTATTCAAAATAAACATGAATAATAATGTATAATTTTTTTTCTTAACCAATGCATAAAATGTTTCAAAATTATATGAGACAGAATCAGATTTGAAATGTTTTATTAATTTTTTTCAATATTACTAAATATTTATTTTTCGTCTCATTTAAAAATAAAACAAATAAACGGTTTTCATTTGTTTTTCTGTTTTTTGCAGCATTATACTTTTATGAAAATTTAGAGTATGTAATGAGAATGACATGTATAGTGGTAACATCAATAATACAGTTATTAATATTACCACTAGCACCATTCCAGAATTAAGATATCACTGCCTTTAGTTTTATTAGATCAATTTTTTAAAAATGTTTAATCATCATTAAAATAAGAACTTACTTTTAACATGAATTATCTGATCTTATTTTCTATTATTTAATGATCATTCTATAACTAATAATAATGGTATTTAGATGGTATTTGAAAAAAATATTCTCCTTCTAAAATAACTTTTAATAAATTAAGGCATTTCGATTTTTTTTTTAAATTTTATTTATCAAATTTCTTAAAACAAGAGTGCAAAATAATAATTTTGATTTTTTTTTCATATTTTCATGAAGTCATGGTTTTTTACTAGTTAAATTTCTGTATACATTGAAATAATTTTTTAAAAATACGCCTGATATATATATATATATATATATATGGAGTATGATGGATGATGCAAAACACATAAAGGCAATAAAATAAGTCAAATGTCATACAATTTAAATTCCCAATTTTGAGTAAATAGCTTTTTTATTTTCAGTTTCAAAATTATGTATATTAATAAATAAAATTTGTACTGTCGGAAAATTGGTGTGTGGAACCTATGTAAATTTAAATCATACGTATTTTATAAAAAAAAAAATATTGAAAAAAAAGTAGTTTTTTTTAGTTTGAAATATTGAAGAATAAAATTTGAGGAATTAGTGATGCTTGAAAAACTAATTCTGCACTAAGTTTGTAAGGAACAAAGGAAGAAAAAGGAAGCTCACATGTATGTATTTTCTTAGAAATTTGAACATAATTACTTTTCAATTCCCACAGTTGTATTGTATCTCCTTTCCAGGAAGGAAACTCGATACTAGATTATTACTGAGCGATATTGAAGAGAAATCCTGCCCCTTTCATTGGGAGGTCAGCTTGACGGTGGATACATATTTCGTTCAAAGGGGAATCCTAATGAGCACCTTATTTCAAAGGGTGTCTTCCCACGAGTTTACTATGACACTAGACTAATCAGGAGTTACAACAAAACTTGAGATGAAAAATTACTGCTCTCCATTCTGGAGATTATAATTTCACAGAAAAATTGTCTCAGTTCACAGTATCAACTAATTTTTCTAATGCTTGTTTTCTTTCTCAACACACTTAGATAATTCTTAGAGAAATTGTGATTCAAAATTCAATGTTTTTTTAAGTCACTTGTTCAGTTTTAATATCATTTTTTTTCCTGCGTCATTTTCAGCGTTAGTTTTTTCCTTAAATATTTTTCTTTCATTTTCTTCTATCTATTCTATAGCGCATTAAAAAATTCTATTCTTTAGTTTTTAGGCTAAATAGATTTTTGCTGCGAATAAGAGATAACAACTTTTTTACTTTTATAATAACAATAGGAACTATAAAAATAATTTAACGAGATATATAACGAAAATATATCACATTATACACAGCATTCATTTTATTGATAACGAAATTTTTTAGTAGTTTATCTAAACTTCATATGAATTGTTAAAGGCATAAAAGAAGTTTTCTGCAAAGAAAGGATCTTATGGACCTAGGCAGAAGTCCACTTTTACCTTTTGTTATATATTTCGCCTCATTTATAAATTTAGTGTTAGTTACTCTAGATATATTCATCAAATATTGTAGTCTTTAAATTCATAAATTTAAGATGCTTCGAAAAAAAATTTTTTTTTAATAATTTTACTTTATTCAGAAATTTCGAGACATTTTGTTTTAGCAATTTAAGTCAACTCGATATTTTTTGCAGAATGATGTCATATTCCTCCAGCAATGACGTCGTTTTAATAGCAAATTGCGATGAATATAGTGATAATGTATGAAATAGAGATATCGATAATAGGTACATGAAAACCTCTCCCATAAGACAATTTACGTGGGGGTGGAAGTTCAAAATATAAAAGTAGTTACATAAACTATATATTTATATATATATATATATATATATATATATATATATATATATATATATATATAT
>JAPDSC010054520.1:13009-50259 GCA_026290005.1 Latrodectus geometricus
TATATATATATATATATATATATATATATATATATATATATATATATCCTTTCTCTTTGAGTTTCTTAGTCCTTTCTTCTGACATGATAACTGAATGTAATCCACCCTACATATGAGCTTGTGATGGAGTGACATGGTTTACTCCACCCACCTCCGTGACTGGTTCGCAGGTGACTGGGTAACGATAAATGAGGAGCAGTTTTCGGTCTTGTTGTGGTAAAGGATTAGTAACGCAGTGTTCGCTGTTAGAAAAAAAAGAAAGAAATTTAAATTCAAATTAATGTATTACGAACAATAATTATGACAAATAATTCATCGCAAAAGTTATGAGAAATGAAATCTGAGTGCCTGTCAATGTGGAACCACTATGAATTGTGCATGAAATGCTGATTTGAATTCACTGTTAAGTTTTTGTATGTCCCTGAACACAGGAACTTCTTTCGCTTCAAGAGGAATATGGTTCTTTTTTTTCTTCTAAGTTTATCATCATCCATGCGTAAGTTCTGGAGGTAGAGAAAAAAAATATGGGATTCCCCTTTTCCTTTTCACATTATTTGAATATCATTTTATGGTCAGATAAATTACGATGTATGCCATATTTTTCAGTTTTTGAAAACATTTTTCATTAAACGATCCTGTTTATGATTTTCCCACTACGCAGCCTAAAGGAAATGCACTCGGTGGATTGAGTTTCATCTCTTCAATATTTAATAACTTAGCAACTAAAGAGAGGCCCTTCAGGCTTTTCAACATCATATCCGATGGGTTTTTAGCTAATTTATAATCCACCCTTCATTTCGTTATTCACAATGAAGTGCAAAAAACGATGAAGTTAGAAAATAAAAAATAATACTAAAAAATAATTTTTCCATATCTCTTAATTTCCCCCAAAAGTCTTTAAGACGTTTTCCGAATAAAATTCCTCGACACGAGAAAGTTGGCTGGTTTGCACCGTTTGTCAGCTAAGTAAAATGTAGCGAGTCGTGACGGCTAACACCATTGTTGTTGCTTTTTTATTCATTGAAGCGTGTTGCCTTGTGGCCGCTCTGCACGTGCTTTCGTCAATCGTTTTCCCAGGAGATGACGTCACAGTTTTGTCATGAAATTTCATGTTACCACTTGAGAATGATGTTGCCTGCTGAAATCCTTTTAATATCTCTTTAACACCCTACAATGAATAGAGCAACAATTCAAGGCCATTAAAATTTTCATTGTTTTTCCACTCTCTCAATATGATTTTTCTAAGATTAATTCTCATACCCAGTAAACCGTATTCATACTCCAGAATATTCGAAAAACTCTTAGACCCACCTTGTAAAACGTGAACTAATATTCTTGAAAAATTACTCTTTTCAGTGTAGAAGGTCTTCAATTCAATCCCAATCCCTCATGCATAACGGGAGATGGAAATTGCTTTTATGCTTCCTCCATGAGGACATCTATCGGATTGGTTGTTTGACAGTTTTCAAGTTTTCCTCCCTTGCGACACGTGAATATGGTCCACTGGCTACGAAAAATTTTCAAGGCAACTTACTCGGTTAATTTAAAAATATTTTATAACAGTCTCATGCTGTTAAGCTATCTACTAGGTACTATCAAACAATTTGGCAATGGCACATCGTAGTTTAATAATGGAACAGCTCTCTTTGAAGCTTGAGGCCCTGAATTCAATATCAGCCCCTATTAAACAGCGGGAGATAAATGTAGTGCTCCTTCATGTAGGTTAGTCAGAGTGAGTGCTTGGGAGTTTTTTGGATTTCTAGCCTTGCTACACATGAATACTACCCACGATTTATGCTAACATTTGCATAAGAAATCCTATTTTAATCGTATACATAAAAAAAATTATTAAGCATATACATATACTTAGGGCCGTAGCTTCCACTGCAAAACGTGTATCTATCTTTTGGGTAAACAATGTGATTTGAAAAACGATATTTGGTTGATTCTTCATTGTTAATAAATCCTGATTTGCACCACGAAATGAAGTCTCATTATGCATTAGCAAAAAACAGATCGATGTAGATATGAACGCTATTAATTAATTAACAAAACAGTATATGGGAGGGTTAAAAGAACATAGCATTTACTACTCTCTATGTTTTCTTTACATTTAATAGTAATCAGAGATCGTAATTTTAAAAGGGGAAAGAAACACATATCTTCTTAAAGCAAACAGAATTTCAAATAAATGTTCTTCCGGCAATAATTTTAAAATTAATTCAATTCAACATTCATGGCGGTATAAATGATTTACAAATATTGTTAAGCCAAATGTTGAAATAAGATGTAGCCTGTTTTAAATTACGCTAAGTTATGTCTCTTGATATAAATTTCCTTCGTTCCATTTCGTGAAACCATTCTAAATTTCATACGGAACAAAAAATCAGCTCTGATACACAGAAAAAGAATTATATAAACTCATTGTAAACATCACACACATGATAAATAGGCAGAGTAAAAATGTATTGTGTAACTGACTCTCACACACGCACACAGTAGAAGGTCGTCATAAGGATTCAAGGTAAGTGGGCTTCATAAAGCTATGCTAGAAAGCTGATAATATGATTTGGCGCTCTAGGTCACCTTCCATAACGCTTCTTAGTCAAAAATAAAATGTCCTTTTCATTTTTTTCAAAATACATTATCATATTTTCACAATTTAGTGAAATACAATATACAAGATACAATACAAAACACATGAAAGTCCTTAATATCAATCAAATACAATGCCAACAAATATAGTAGGCGCTCGTTTTTACGAACCTCTAATTTGCGAGTATTCGCGTTTTTACGAACTAGTGGCTAGTTGCTACACTGTTACCATGCACACAATAATCCATTCATAACTCACACTCCTTCATAATTCAAGTAACTCCTATTTACAAACTAAAATTTTGTAAAATTTCTATTTTGCGAACTTTCGTTTCTAGCACAAATACAGTTTTCTTTTCCTTTTTTTTATATTTTATATTTCTTAGTTTTCGTATATATATATATATATATATATATTACTCCTGAGAATTTGATTTATTCTTGAACAACGAAGCGACAATTACAGCCATTGTGAAAACAAGCACTCGATAGGAAAAACTGTGGAATAGAATTAGACTCCTAAGAGACCTTAAGAATATGGAAAGTTAAAAAAAACTCTGAACTAAAGTACTATTTTAAAGGGGAAAAAAACAGCAAAATGCTTTTATACTTTGAACAAATAAAAAAATATGTTTTTAAAAATATTTTTTAAACAGAAAAAAATTAAATTACTTTACCAGATTATCCTTAATAAAATGTAAGTATTGTTTTTAAGTAGAAATCATATTTTGCATGTGTTTGTTATAATTCATCCTAAATACTTTTTTCTAATAAAATTTTATTCAGAAAGAAAAAGTGATTCAATGAACAATAATCAGATATTAATAATACATTTTTTTTTCACTAAGTTTCTGTCGTACGAATTGTTTTACCTGTCCCTACACTTTTTTAATATTAGTTCACTCATTTTTATAATTTTAACATTTGACTAGTGTCGCGCTCGTGTTCCACTCTCTGTTACTGGTGACGCCAAAACAACTTCTTGGTCGAATTTGCCCTCGTGAGCATTCGAGGATAATGACTAAAAAATGAACCGTTATTTCCGTGCATATTATTTTAATAAGAATGCAAATTATTTAAAAGATAAATTTAGATTTATAGGAATACTTTTTTTTATTTTATTTCATAAAATGAAACACGCGTCAAAGCTTCGGGTGTACGACATTTTTTGCGCGTTATTGGAAGCGCGGAAACACATTCTTACCCTCCCATTGGCAGCTAGATATCCTCCCACAACCTGTTGAAAGCAGTTATGATTGGTGAGGCTTGACATATTTCATATCTCTTCATAACTTTCTCCCCTTCCCATTGATCAAGATTGCCCTCTCTGAAGATGACATCACGCTATTGCAACCAATGGAAAGCAAAAGAGATTGTTGCGTCACTTGAACTGGATGCTTGGCTTAACATGGATGATCGTGTGCCAAAATGAAATGTTTATCGCTTGTTTGGCAAACTCTAATGTACCGTGTTTTTTTTTCAAAATAGTCATTAAAATAAGTTTGAGAAGATTTGTAACTCACACAAATAATAATAAAATATAAAATTAACAAAATATGTTTACTTCTAATTTTCGAGTATATTTTTTTCTTTTTTTTTAATTATTTCTTATATGTGATTTATCAAGCAGAGTTTTTACAACCACAAAATAGAATTCTTAATACCAACTTGAGTCGGAAAATGTATTCAGTAATCTCATTTTGTTGCGGAATACGGTCAATTTTTGTAATTAAATTATGAGATATTATCAAATTAATAAATTAATAATTTTAATTCAAAAGAGACAAAACTTATGGAAGATATGTAGTAAATGTAACCAATTAAAAAGTATATTATTTTAGTATAATGATTGTTACTTCAAGTTGTTACTTAAATAAATTTATAAAAGCAAGCCGAACAAATTGTCCATTAGCTAAAAGACATTTTAAAGGGTTTTTACAATCGACGTGTAATGCCTTCCATTAAGGTATCTCACGTGCCGCAAGAAAGAAAATATTTAAATCTTTCAGACCCATTATAGATATATTTCCATCTATACTCAACTCCTGTTGTTTAACGGTGGCTGGATTGAACTTGGGACCTTTCACATAATAGTGTTAAATACATAATAGTGTTAAAATTTACAAAAAATTTTATAAACTTTTTTAGAGCTTTCGAATAAAAACTGTACATGCAAATAAGTGTTTTTTTTTTTTTTTTTTTTTTTTTTACAATAAAAAGATTTTTTTTCACGTTATTTGTGTGTTGTATTAGGATAAATCAAAAATAAAACTTTCTTGGATGATATATATTATGAAAAGGAAACTACTATCCGGTGAGTAATCGTTAACAGGAAAGTATTCTTTCTATTTATTTATTTTTATCATTTATTTATTTATTGCATAATGAAAAGTCTTTAAACTTTTAAAAGTGACAGAATTTTTTATGCAGCCAACATATGAAACTATCATACTCTTTCTATTGAATAAAAAGAATGATTCTTTATGAAGGATGGAGCTCTAATCTTAGTTTGGTCAACTTGTGTACAAATGCGTCTAACTTATTTTCTTCTTTGTTTCAGTGTACATCACAACATTCTCACTATCTTTAGAAAATGTACTTTTAATTCATTTATAAACCCAGAATAATTAGCCAATATAAAAGAAAAATTATCTGAGCATAAAATCTTAAGTAATCCTTTATTTACATAAGCTAATTTTGAAAGCAAATACATTAAGTTGCTCACAAAATGCAAAATGTTTGCGTAAATATCTAGGCCCTCGATACAAAGAATTGATAATTATCAAAAATGTGATAAAAGTAGAGATTGCATAAAATACAAATTTTTTTTTTTTAATTTGTAGCCTTATTGTCAAGATGAGAGTTCATAAAACTTATGAAACTTTGACACCGTAACTGCCGACCACTGTTGATAGTTAAGCAATGTAACAACCGACGACTGTTGTGATAGTGGATAACGTAAAAGCCCCTCCACCTCGAAGACTATTTTAAGACTTTATAATATCCACTGCATATTGTTACATTACGAGAGGAATTTACATAAATAGAGGGCCATATTTATGTGTCGCAAGGAGAAAAAACCCAAAAGACTCCCAAACACTCATCTCAACAAATGTGCATGCAAGAAACAGAAAATGCAATATCCACATGATGCATATCATGAGTGCTCTTCAAAAAATGCATATCATGAGTGCTATTCAAAAAATGCATATCATGAGTGCTATTCAAAATGTAAGTTCCCGGGTTCAATCTCAGCTACTGTTGAACAACAGGAGATATAAGTTGGGTTTCTGCATGCATTTCACCATCGGGATGGGTACTTGGGAATTTACCAAGTTTGCTTCCTTGCGATTTCGGTTGAACTTTTCATAGATAGTGATACAGTTCACTATCTATGAAAAGTCCAACCGAAAAGTAATCTGGGAATAAAATGTTTTACAACGGCTCTCCGCCGCAATGGCTGTTCACAACATGGTGTCACGACAACCATATCCTATTATTAAACAGCGGCTAGTATCGAAACCATGACCTTTCGCTCTAAACCACAATGAATCTATATCAAAAGAAATTAATAAAAAAGCCAAAAAGATTAACGCAAACTTTCTCGATACTTTAAAGGAGATTAAACAAAACATAGCTCAGAATTTTAAGATAATTCTAGAAGTATTTAATAATACTAAATCGATCAGTCAGTTATCAAATTTTCCCTCGTGATTTCGAAAGATCATGTTATTTCAACTAGCGCGATATGAGTATGATTAGTATGAAAAAAGATATCTTGCTCTTTCTTCTTATATTGCTTATCTTACACAGCTTGATTGTATCTGCTTTTGACAGCCGTCTTTTGAGTTTCTTATCAGACCCTTAAATTGCGAAACAATTCATGACAGTAATTAAAAAAGGTACTTATTTAAAAAAAATACAAATAAAAAACAAATTTTGAAATAAAGGATTTTCAAACCACAGACTAATATGAAAATATTTTTCGTTAAATGCATGAATAAATGCGGGTAGTAAAACTTACACCCCCCCCCCCATATTAGCATTAATATTACTCATTTAAATATTCAGCCATAACTTGATATTATATAAAAAAATTCTTATTATATAAAAAAATTCTAAATTATCATAATTTTAAAATGAAATTAAAATGTGATTGCTCTAAAAAAATGTAATATTTTCTTTTATAATTTTTTAACTTACCATTAAGTTGAATTTTGAATATAAAATACAAATCTGTAACAGTATTTTATTAGATACAGTTGTCTGAATTTTAGCAAATATTTTACTAAAAGAAAAATATCATTTCTAAATGCGAATATTGAGTTTTTATTTCGGAAATTTCTCCCAACTTTTATCTTGGATAATTTAAAATGAAAAGAACATTCTGAATTTCATCAGAAACCACGGCCACTGTATATATGTATTAAAAATGTTTTTGGGATTTTATATGAACTAGAATATAATTTGTATTTTAAAAAAGAATGTTTGTTTAAAATATAAACAAAAATCTTAACGAATCGCATTTAAACAGCTATAGTAAAGTATTGATTAGTATACTTTTGTAGAGAATGATATTGACTAGCATACTCTAGTGGTTATAGAATACTATATGCATATAATTACAATCATTTGAATCAATTATTGTAATCGTTTGAAAAATTCCTATCGATTTTTTGTTCATTAGTTCTCTTATTTTTACAATAACTCGTTATATATATATATTACAATTAATAATATAATTTATAAATAAGAAAAGAATCATATATTAATCATTGCAAATTATTGGTTAATTGGCATGATTAATAAATATCTAGAATGCTTAACATTTACATGCATACCATTTCATTTCATCGTTTTTTGCATTATCTGTCTTGCAATAAAAATTATTCTTGTTTCTAAAAATTATCATAACATCAATTAATTAAAAATAAATTATAATGAATATTTTCTAAAAAATATAAAAAATTGGACATTTAAATGAATAAACAACATTTTAAATCAGCGATTCTTAAATATCAAGTTTCTTTCAAAAATGGCAATAATTACTGGTAATAAGCAATTTAGACTTTTTGTGAAGAATAAAACACTTATAAATCCGATTATCTATTTGTAATAGGAATTCATTTTATTCTAATTTATTCATTGATATACATATTTCCCCGTTTAACATAAACTAGGTTTTGTTTACTAAGTAAAGGATGAATTTGCATGTGACTCCGCTACAAACTGAGAAAAGGTGACTATATTGCACATATTTAAAGATTTTTATCGATTATTCATGTTGACACAAACGTTATGACGAACTTCGTATGAAACCCTTTCTTCTGTAAAGATCATTATAATCAAAATGTCAATATCGATAAAATGGTAAATATCGATAAAGTTCCAACTTCTATTTGCTTTAAAAACTACCCTACTGACCTTCAAGAAATATCTTTCTGGATTTCCTTTGAATACAAATAAATTCTAATCGAAAATCTGCTTATCAAGGAAAGATTATTTATAAGCAATTTTCCTGTGCAGTCATCAGTTGAGATTTCATAAAGTATGCTAAATGCTAATTATTTTCTTGAAGTAAACAGTAATTAAATTTGGAGTTGACTTTATGTTTGTGCAGATTTCAATGAATAGTAAAATAAAAATCTTTCTTAAAACTTAAAGGAAATCCCATTTGAGATAATTATAGAAAAAATCGCAGAAAAAATTTTATGAAAAAATATCGAGTAAAATTTTACAGAAATGAGCTACACATTTACAATAAATGATACATAAGTCGAAGTTTATCAGAATGATATTTGATACAAAATATTGTATGATATTGTATATCTTTTTTACAGTTTTTAACAAAATTGAACATATTGTGTTTAATAGATAAAATACTTTCAGTTTTACCTAAAAATATGATTATATAATCATTAACTTAATAATTAGGCTAACCAAATATTGATATTAAAAAAAGAAAATTTAAATTACTTTTTTTCTGATTTTGGTGAAAAAAATTTAATTAAATAGCTTTGGCTGACTAAAGCTTTGAAATTAACATATAACTAAAACTTAGCGTTTCAAAAATATATCGATTATTATACACGCATTTTGCTATTTTAAGAAAAGAATTAAAAAAATTAACTTTATTGATGTTACAAAATTATGAAACATAATTTTTTTTATCAAGTTTATAATAATAAAGTAAACTGAAATATGTGAAATATATGTAAAGTTAATTTAATGTGTTAAGTATTTATATTAAAAATCCATGTTTAAATTTGATATTCCGCAGAATCTAGTTTTAGAAAACATTTAAGTGTTTTTTTTCCAATTTTATGTTTTCATATTTCAGTTAGATACTTTTAATTTTGAAATCAGTAAAAAGAATTTTAATATCTATAATGTGTGTAAATGCTTACCACACATTTTAAGCACACTTTATTTTTACACTTGAATTTATATTTTCGAATCTTAAATTACAGTTTTAGTTATTTTAAAATGAAATTTATAACTTTACTTGATTCAATGAAACATATAAAAAAATATCAAATTTAGATTCTTTTTTTTAAATGTACAAAAAAACTATAATTTGCTTTTTAAAATGTCAAATACAAAATTGATATTATTTAGTATCATCTAAACTTTCCCTAATAAAATTTAATAAATAATATTTTAAGCAATGAAAACTTATTTTATGATGAGGAAAATTAAAATCAAAACATAGAATTAGTTTTACCATTAAGCCGTGAAAGATATATGCAAAGTTTAAAAAAATGTATAATGTGCTTGAATATTTAAAATTTTAATCAAATACTAAAGTTATTTTCCATCTAATTTCGTTCATCAAAAAAACTGTCTTTATAAATATATATATATATATATATATATATATATATATATATATATATATTGAAGTAATGTAGGTATGCATACATGTGAATGTATAACAATGCATTATTTTAATTTGCATGATTATTTCATTACCAATTTAATGAATCAATCAATAGTTTATTTAAAATTCAGTTATTAACTATTCAATATGACACTCAAATATTAATGACTTGGTTTAGAATTCACTTTTATTTGAATGGCAACATTAATCTAATTTATGTTTTTGTTGTACTTTTGACTACATTCATTTGCTTAATTTTTCTATTTATTGTTATATACTTCATTTACTTTCAATTTTATACTTGAATGGTTTTTGACGAATGTTTTGTGATATTTAGAGAAAAATTATAAGTTTGCGTCTCCATGGTCAGTATATCTTAATGAAATTATGTTGATAAATTTTTTTACCTTCTACATGTTTTATTATATATTTGTAATATTAAATATTTGAATTACTGTTTACATAACTTCTAAATTTTTGAATTTTTTAAGTTATATATATATATATATATATATAAGTTACAAATGTATGCATAAAGTATAAATCTTCAACATTAAAGTTGAAATTTCTTGTAAATGTATGATGGTGAGATTGAAAACATTAAGTTTAAAAATAAATGTAAATTAAATTATTTTTTCTTTTGAATTTGCATGGCACATTTGAATTAATTAAACCTAGTCTCAAAAGAACTAATAAATAGAAAAAGCATTAAATATATTCAATTATAACTTTTCTGAGTTAATAAAAAATAATGTTCCATAACCGAAAAGAAAAGTGAAATTAAATGAATGAAAATACAATGTCTAAAATAGTAGTCCAAAAAGTGTTACAAATGTGAGAACTTTCTTATCTTGGCGAGGTTACTTGGCGATGCGGAACTGAGTGCTTCTCTCGTATTCGTATTCCTAGGAGAAGCAACCCTGTCGTAGTTCCCAAAGCGAAGAGGGGTCCCTCGCTTACGCGATCTCAGTATCGGAGCAATAGTGGTGTTTGCGGACACGGTATCCAAGGATCATCATTACTGTTGAACAGGGAGACTGACTTTCTCCCACTCTTCTCTCGGAGCTCCTTTTTCTCCTCATCCATGCTGATGCGAGTCTGGGATGCTGTTGTGTGGGGATTGCCTCATAAAAGACTAAATGAAATGAAAAATGTGATCAAGGATTCTCAAAGTTAAGTCAAAAAGAATGGAAGTGGAGTCAAACTGCTTCTGTATATTAAATATGGTGCTATTAAATGTGACTGAATTATTTATAATTTTTTTTCGTTGATATCACTTGTATGAACTTTGAGTGAAACCTGATTGCTTCAACGAAAAAAGCATCCCATTTAAAAGAAAGAAAATTACAAATTCTGAACACGAGTCATTAACCACAAAGAGTGTACAATTAATGGATTGTATCGGTGTAAATATGTCACATGATTGTTCAATGAGTGACCAGTGGTACTCATGATGGAAAACTTTATCATGCGTAATATAACATTCTCAAAAATCTGACATTTAGAACAATTTGGAAAAGCCTACTGTTACAGTATATGGATGTTTGGACTTCAGCACAAAAGTGAGTGAAATAAGAAATTTTGAGGAAATGTATTCAGGGAAAAATCTGACGAGTAGAAATCTAGTGTGAAAATCAGACTTCGCACTGAATTACGAAATATTGTGACAATTAATAGAAACTTGTTTCCATCATTATTTAAAGAACGTCAAAAAATTGGCGATGTTTTTCTAAAGAAATCGGCGAATATCTCAAGGCAAAATAACGGAGGAAAAAAATAATTGGAAATACAAAATCGAAACCTTTTCGACTCTAATATTCGACAACCCCTTTTCCTTATCTTCGTGAAGAAAATGTAATCTTAAAAAGTTTTTTGGAGACAATGTCTTATGACGTCACGGCAACTTAGAAGATGACGTGTGCAGCTCGCCGCCCAATCACTGGACGTTGTGGAAAGACATTATGATAATGACACTAGCTGAAATTGTTAATATCAAGAAGCGTTATATTGCGCATGCGTATAGTTGCCCCCTCTTTTTGGGGGGTGTCAGTTGAGTGTTAAGATCGGACATCAGCTATCTTATTGAAAGCCGCCGGTATGGCTAGGCGAAAGCAGAGAAAGCCTAAACACTTAGAAAATGCGGAAGAGTTGGCAACATCGCTGCAAAATGGTAAGTTATTTTATTAATTGCTATTATTAATTTTTGATTTTTCAAATTTTTCTTGTGCAATTTTATAAGGAGATCAAAAAATATTTTTCTTTTTTTGTCCCCTTAGTTCAATGTTTTGAGAAGTATTATTGGAATGTTTTCATATATAAATATATACTAATTTTTTTTAATCAAGTTCAACTAAAATAACAAACAACAATTGGAAATTTTTTTCTTCAATTAATGGAAAAATTAATGCCAATTATTAGTTTCCTTCTGTTGCTTGAAAATTACTTAAAATATTTCAATTTAAAAAAAAAATTCTTTTGGTACATTTCAAATTTTATTCTGCTGTATTTTATGAGTTAAAGCATGTTACAAAATCCAAATTTTAATACTTTTATTTGAAGCATATTTAATATGAATTTCTCGTCATACTGCATTTGCTTTTTTTTGAAAAATCGTAAATTGGGATTTCATAACTTAAGATTTTTTTTTTATTAACGGAAGCCTTATATACATTCAGAAATTTTCTTATTTTTAAAAATTTTTCTGCTTTTATTGTTTCCAGTTGTTTTTCACGAAACTTGCTTTTTTTTTTTATGTTACTTTTCAGAATTATCGAAACGGTCTACTAAATTCTGTAAATTTCAAACTCCGTTTAATAGTATTAAATAAAAACAACTGTTGTTTCTAACTAATAAATTTTCGAACAATATTATTAATTAGAAACAAACTTTGAAATCTATTCTGAAGAGCACTTCGATGTATTTTAAGAGTTATGAATATAAAATTAATTAAATACAAAAAAAAGCTATTATATTTGAATTGATTATCAGAATTTTACGAAACTTCAGTTTAATATTTTTTTTTTCAAGTAAAATATTTCATTTGTATTTAGCAATTTCTTTATACCCTCATCGAAAGATAAGCATAAGAATGAAAATATATATAGATAAAATTGCATTAATATGAATTATTAGTTATCTATAAGACCCGCGACAATCTTATCTATATGACAAACATTTTTACTATTTGTTTGTTGAATATCATTTTCTAACCCTAGCATTTGTAGTCCACGTTTTTTGTTGTACATTGAAATTTTATGTTATAAGTCTTCATAATTTAAGTTTAAACTCAATTTTCTTTTTGTAATTTAACTATAGGAAATAACTGTATAATTAGTACATTGCTCCAATAATAAATGTAGCAATTTAATGATTTGTAAATCGTGTTAATATTTGTACTGAAAAGGTCTTTACAGCTCTCGCATTTAATAATCTAATATATTCTAATAATAATGTTAATAATAAATATATAAATAAATGACAAAATAATTATATGAATATCATTAAAGCAGTGTTTATGAATGCTAAATAACAAAAATATGTGTATAAATTGTAATAAATGAAACTATTTAAGATAAATTCATATTTTTCATTTAAGTATTTTATAATTGGATTTAATATTCATAATAGCATTAAATTTAATATCCGACATTTTAAAATTGTTTTTAGTGTATTCCCTTGTAGTAAAATATTTATTTCTTATTTCTGGTAATATTCGAAAATCTTTATGACTGAAATATTCTTAATCATTGGATTATAACTGAATAATAGAATGGTATAGAACTTAAAATGGGATTTTAAACAAATAACTAACGAATGAAATAGTTTTTTTAAATATTAAAATTAAATTTTGATAAACTTAATTTTGTGACTATCCTATGCAAATATTAAGTTATTAACTTTCTTCATTCTCTGAACTTTTTAAAAATTTTATAAGCTATGTCTCTAAAATTATAAATAATTATTATATCTAAATATTATTTCGTATAACTTTATACAATGTAAAAATTTCCGTGTAAAATAATTTAACTCGCAAGTAAATTTACGAAAAAGGAGAAGCAAATATTTTAACAATTTTCTAGTATTTTATTCTGCGAAAATTGAGATGATTATTTTTTTATTATATCGAGAAAAAATGAATCCGGATAAATTTTAAAATTTTATCTGGGATATTTCTGGAAATAAACATTCCAAATAATTTTATTAAATTTCTATAGAATATGAATTTTACATTATAAATCTTTTAAATTATGTTGTTTAAATATTAAATTGAGAGTTTATTTAAGAATTCGATGATTAAATTCAAGCTTTAGATGTAAGCTAAATTTTATGGAAAAAATTCAGATTTATAAAAAGTGTGTTAATTAACAGTACATAAAATTTATTTTTTAATATATTAACAATAAAGATTGTGTATGCGTAATCAATAATTTTAATTTTGTATTTAACTAATATAATTATTGATTCAAATATTTTATTTAACATTTTTTAATTATGAGAATTTCAAGAAATGTATATTGTAAAGTTGTTCATAAAAATGTTCTCCTTGGCAGCTTTTATTGATATAAAACTCTAATTTTTGGTGGCGAATTTTTAATTTGTTTCATATATAGTCAAAAGTATCTAGAAACTCTATTGTTTATTGCCTTTTATTATCGTATTTTCATCAATACATTTAAAATCTTATACATTCATGATATTGCATTTATTTCGTACATATACATAATATTTACATTTCATATATTTTACTGTCGTATTTTCATCAGTACATTACATCATTATAACTCACTATGATATTTGGATCAAGATATTTAAATTTCATACTTTACACATAACATTTACATTTTACGTATTTTACTGTTGTGTTTTTAAAAATATATTTCATATTATACATATCCTAAACTTTTTTTACTATCTGTACATCAGTACATTTACATTGTTCATGCTATTTTGCTCTTCTTCAATAAAAGATTGATTGATGTAAGTAGTAAATTTTTATAGTTTTTGGTTAGAGTAAACTCTGGCATCGAAAAGCTTTTGCATATGAAATGATCCGTGGGAAGTAACGGGGACCATCCCTTGTCATCAGTGTTTTGTTCTCCCAGGAATTTGAGGGAACTTATAATGCTTTTGACAGGTAGCAAATCTTTCGTTCCCTCTTTTTCTTCTCTTAATACGCGTGAGAAAGTTTTTGCAGCTAGCTTTAAGCTTTACTTGCTTTCCGAAACGGACGATGATTTTCCGTTTAGAAAGGAGAACATTTCCATTTTAAAAATTTTGTATAGTTCTATTTGTTTTCGAATCCACCCCATAGCCTCCGTGTGGGTGGTCACTCAGCAGTCTACTTTTTAGCTTCACCGATATTTCAGATGCCGCTTCATCCATCATTTTAATCTCACCCCAAAAGAATTTGAATTTTTGTGTTTACCGTTTATTTCAATAAATAAATCTAGCTACTTAAAGTTACGAATCAATCACTGAATTCAAAGAAGATATAATTGATTGAAACGCAAAAAACATATAATCGATTGATTTCTCTGTATCTATTGTTACGGATATTTATCTCTAAAATTGATGCGATGACCCCCTGCCCCATGGTATATATAAGATCTCAAGTCATAGAAACACACAAAACCCGAAATCCAAATAAGAGCATCTTTGGTTTGGATTTCAGAGCTTTGTTTTGGGGAAAAATTATTTCTTATTTTTAAAAAATTATATAGTAAAAATAATTTCGCATTTTTTGTAACATATTTGAATCATCACCTAATTACATAACATGAGAATTTTGAATTGTGAGATTTAAATTATTAAAAATCATCGCATAAATTTTGAAATATGGGGCTTAGAAATATAACATTATATTTTACAAATTTTAAGTGTGTTTCTAATTCTTCAACTTATTTTAATTAAATGAAATTCTTTAATTTTATGATTGCTAAC
The DNA here is from genome assembly GCA_026290005.1 of Latrodectus geometricus. Lineage (NCBI taxonomy): Eukaryota > Metazoa > Arthropoda > Arachnida > Araneae > Theridiidae > Latrodectus > Latrodectus geometricus. The sequence continues at coordinate 28,425 of JAPDSC010054520.1, forward strand.
TTTTTCAATATAAAACTCCAAAGTTGGTTATTTTGATGAAATGAAAATTTTTTTCAAATTAAAATACATAGTTAATAAAATATAAATTTATCAAAAATGGGGCATTCAGTAATATAAATTACATGTTTAGAACAATTTTGAATACAATGTTTTGTACATAAACTGACAATTAATTGTAAAAATTAAAAAGATTTTTTTTTAATTTATAAGGAAATTTGTTTACTGTATTACACATTTTTATATGAAGTAACAAGTAAAATTTAACCAAACTAGTAAAACATTCGTATTTATATGAAAGAAAAGGTTTAACGTTATTTTTTAAATAAAATCTGAGTTTTAAGGTGATACAAGCTTTTTAATCAAAATTTAGAAATATTAGAAACATTTAAAAATTATGGTTTTCATAGAAAAAATTAATAATTATAAGACCTATAATAACGAAATACTAAATCTTACAATTAAGAAAAAAAATTAGAAATAAAATAAAATGAAAAAGTAGTAATTTTAAAACTTCATTTAATAGCTAAGCAGCATGAAATTCCACAATATAATTTTTTTTTGATATTAATAAATCAAACCTTCTAAAAGCTCTATTTTTTTTTCAATTTCAAAAATTTGAAATTTACAATGTACGTGTATTTATATAAAATGAGCTATTGATTTTTTTACTATGAATGATTTTATAATGCATTTTTCAATATTTTTTGTGTTCATTTTTCATATTTTTTGCATTAAAGTTGTTTACAAATTCAGTAAACGTGACATATTTTTGGAGATGTGGTTAACCAATATTATTTTATATAAATGTGATTGGATATTGTTAACTTTAATGTTCCAAATGATTGAAATAAGCTTTCAGATTCTAATAATTGGAAATTTTGTAAACTGAAATAAATTTTAAAAGCTAAATTAAAACAGTTTCAAATAAACGAAAAAGATGAATATAAACAGTGAAGAAAAGTTCTACAGCATAAGAGGATCTAAATTCAAATCCGATAAAAAAAATTAAAAAATAAATAAATAAAAAAAAAAAAAAAAGAAAACAAATAATCACTCTTTTCTAACTCTGCTCCAAACTTAGTGACTTACAGTTTTTTTGCTTAATTTTCTTTTGTCGCCAAATGCTTTTATTAATGAAAAATACTTGAAGGTGAACCGAATGAATATGATAAATTTAAATTATTTAAATTTTTTCCGCTTATTAAAAAACCGGTAGTTCACGTGGTCAGCCGCGTGAGAAGGACACGAAATGCTTTAAAGATAGTCGCAATTAAATGGCCTCAGGACATGATGAAAATAGAGGGGAGGAGAAAGAAAAATACAGAATCAACACATATTGAAGTATAATAACAAATACATTGACAGAAAAATAAATGTATTGCAAATATTTAATTTTTAACGCCTTTTGTTCATTTTGATTGGTTTGGAAGATTGTCATATTACTTTTTGGTAAGTTTTCATCATTGATTATAAAGTTAATGAGTTGCAATGAAATAAATTGACTTTAATTTTAAAAAAATGATGCAATTGGAAAATAAAGATCAAGCGTTATTATTATTTCTATCTATCCATTGTATACGATGTTTGATTCTTATTTTTAATTCACGCAAAACTATTATACACTCGCGTTTTTCTTATTTCGGTTTTTCCATTATATACTAAATAATTATAGCTAAGTTGAAATATTACATAATATATCATCAAATTAAATTAATAAAAATAAGAATTTCTACTAACAAAAATTTAAAGATTTCACGATAAATTAATTTTTATTTAAATGTAGGTAAATGAGAATATTGTCAATGGAATTGCACATTCGATAATAGTTTAAGCTATTTGTGTAATTTTAAAATTGTTTTTTGATGGTAATCAATAAAGATAACAATAATAGTGAAAAATTTATCTAAATAATTTTTTTTTTCATGGAATTACGTATAAATTTAGAAATAGGTGTAAGATATTTAATCTCAGTAAAAGGACATCCCAGTATTTAAAATTTAAAGTATTCTTTAAATATATTCTGTGTATTTATTACATTATATAGACGTAAATTATTCTTGACAAAATTTCTAAATTCGTTCATTTTTTTCCGAAAATGTTTCAATTCATCATACATTCTTTTAATAAACAAAATATAATTTTCATAGGAACACTTTTGTGAGGAAATTTCTTTTTACAGGATCTCTTTAAAATATTTCTTATCGAAATAATACTAAAAAGTTTTCTTTCTGACCATGGGTGCGGATGTTTTCAGTGGTTCAAAAATCAAAGTTAAATTAATCGTATTTTACTTTTAAAAAAGATTTTATATATATATTTCTATATCAACATATATTCAAATATAAGCAAATCGAAAATAAAAAAAAATTACTTTTAACGAAATTCTTTAAAAGTCATATGCATAGCTTTTAAGGCTAAATGGGTGTAATTTAATTTCCATTCTTTATTATTTATGAGTTAGTCATCTTTTAATGGAAAAACTTAGTTTCGAAATCATGAAATATATTCGAATTATCTGACTCCCATTCACAACACCTCGTCTGGAAATCACATAATGTCAATTAAGGAAAAAATCTCATTTAATTTCTGGCCACGTTCGTAAACTTGGATAAGTAAACCGGTACTGTGAGTTATCGTTGGTGATAATATACGGAGAAAAGCACTTAAACGACGGAAAAATAAGGGATCCTCCTATTATGACAGTTCTGGTCCCTTCTATAAACATATGGCGTCATTTTCTTTTTTCTTTCCTTTTTTTTTTAACTTGCGCCAAACAAGTGAGTAGCCAACTTAAAGCTTTGTAAGACGCAATTTTCATCCGTGGAAAAATGAGCTAGAGAAAAAAGTACGTGGCCCTAGGTAAGAAACTGAATGGACAGAAAAAAACGTATATTAGTTATCTACAAAGGTTTTCCCCGCACGGTCTGATAATGGTGGCCATAAATCGTTACTGAAGATTATCAGGCAGCGTAATTTCAGAAGCTCTCCTTCAATTCCACAACGTTTTCTCACCTGAAACGAGGAATCTCCTCTATTATCACTGAAGATGCTTCTTGAGTACTTCCGAAAACACCTAGAAATCCTATACAAAAAATTATTTTAAACGTCACTGAGAAATTTCATAATTAACAGAACTATTCAATGATTTTTGTTTAATGTAAATTATATATTTTCATGTTAACATTTGAAGTTTGAATTAATTTTTCACCAGAAATCAAAAAATGGATGATATTTAGATTCGACCCTTCAACTCAATAATTCCTAGTTTTAATTCCTGTCTCGAATAGGCTGACATAGCAATTAAATGGTCAGCGATCTTACCTTAAGGGTAGGTGGAAGAAAAATGGACTGAAAAATCACATTTTCCAATTTTAAAATTTTATAAAAATATACACAATTCTGCCCCTAATGGTGCTAAAATTTTGAATCTAGCTGCACCAGAAATATTTTATTTTTAAGGTATGGAACTGGAATGTATTAATTATACTCAATTTTTATATAAAATCTTGTTTTTTCTCAAAATGAAGTTCTTAACTAAATAAGGAATATTTTCTGAAAAAGTACTTTGTTAAAGTTGTTAAAACTTAATATACTTATCAAATACCTTACATTTTCCATTATTTTAACTAAAAATTTTTTTACGTAGTATTTTCTTGAGATTTTATAATTTAAAATGTGAAAAAAAATTTAATGGTGTAAGAGAAAAATGCATGTTAGTATAGTTAATTATTTTTTAAAAAATAAAAAGATGGTATTTAATCATGGAAAAATATTACAAACTATTTGGTTTCATGGTTATTATTTAAATATTCCCTGAACAAGGGGAGCTTTAACATTATCGGTATAGGGATTTTGCTTTGACAACTTACCCCCTAAATTTCAAGCTAGTGGGGAGAATTACATAGTTAGCGATTTGTCCTTTAGTTCGACAGTTTATGGGTTCAATTCCCTCCTAGGATCTTGTACTGTATCTTGCACTTAATGCTGGGTCTCAACTAAATCAGGTATTTTTGTTAAAAAGTGATTGTAACGTGAGAGAAAAATAAACCAAACCTATTTTGGGTGTGGATGTTTTTACAATTCTGAATTTACCATTAATCGTAGGTGACGGTCCAATTATCGCTCGTGTGCAAAAGAAGTGACCGTAGAGCGATAATCAAAACAATACAAAAAAATTCAATAATAACAAAAAAATTCAAGAATGCGAGGAATTCAAATTTGTAAATGTAGAACAAAATAATCGCATTTCATACATTCCTGTTTAGAAAAAAAAATTAATTCTAAGTAGGTTAAATTAAGAAACATCGAACTTATATTTAGGAAATACTAAATTTTTAAATTTTGTTCTGAAATATGTTCATAAAAACAAAATTTTAATAAGTTTTGGAATAAATTATTAAGGCAAAATAGTTAATGCATTTATTTTGCAAAACACTGAATTATTGCAATGTAAATCACCAAAAAAAGAAATTCTTTCTTTATTTTTAAAGCATTTCTTTAATAATTTAATTCAGTAAAATGGAGTTTGCAACAGTATAATTAATTCGCTTATTAATTCAAAAAATTCAGAACCATAAGTTCAAAATAAAAAGTTTTAAGATAACTATTTAAGCTCGTTCCATTTTAATTACGTGTAAATGCATTTATAATAACAAAAGTATACAATGGTTGTGCATGATATATCTCTAACAGACTTCAAAATGACAATTTTGGTTTTCATCAAAATTTATTTAAATTTAATCTAGTTGAATTTTGCGTATTTACGGGAAAGCTTTCGATATATAGTTTTAGTAACTACAAAAACACTAGTGTTAAATTTATTTATAATATAAACTTTATGCCAGAATGTCAACGCCATTTATAACTGTTGTGTTCATTTCAATTATTCTAAAAACCTATTCACAACTAAAAATAAAATATTGGATAAAGTATAATTTAAACATGCATTTTATTTCAATGAAATAAGTACTTAAATATTAAAAAAAAAAGAACTTTAAATATATTTATGTTCAATATTTATTAAAGTTATATACTTAATGTAAATCATATTTAAAATTTAAATGTTGAAAATATTGCCAAGGGATGAGATTTTGGCTTTTTGTTATTTTTAAAAGAAATGCTTACAACTAAAGACGTGACTTAATATTCATTATTAAATCTTCTGGACGAATAAAAATCGAATCATTCGCATTATTTGTTTTCTCATTTATAAGTACAATATTCAGTACATTTATATATAGCTTACATTATATAAAGCGTATAGTTTAATATAAGCGTATATATAGTTACGTTATAAGTGTTGTATAGTTTAATATAATTTTTAATAACACGTGTAAAAAATAAACGCATTATTAAAAATTAAGATATTTTCGAAATAATTTTTTATTTCATTAAAGATTATACTGTCTTAATATATGAATTTCTATATTATATTTTGTTGTGTTTAATTTTTTGCTCATATAAGCTCTTACACTTTATTTAATTTTGCCCTTAAATTTTTGCTTATTGAAGTTCTTATATTTGGCTTTATTGCGCTTAAATTTTTTGCTTTTATATGTTCTTTTATAGTACTTAGTTGAACTTAAATTTTTTTTTAATATAAAATCTGATGTTTTAATGAATTGCATTTATTTTTGTTTCTTACAAGGTATTATTTTTTGTTCTGTTTTCTTAGTTTTGCTGTAAACTTCATTTTTGCGTTCCTTTTAGACGGCCTATTACTATTGATGGTGAAACTTCCTTTTCAATCTTTAATAAACTCTGTTAATGTTGTAAAATTTTTAAATTCCTATTAAAGGAAAACAATTGGTGAAAAACATCCAGTAAATAAAAAATGTAGCCAAAAGCAAATGCTGTACAATAATATAGAAACCTACACTTCTGCCTTTCGTAACTAAAATATGAAACAACGTTAATTGCTGGCAATAAAAATATTCTAACAAAAATATAATTGCGTTGCAAATTTTAAAGAAATATTATAAACATTTTGTTTAGAATTCCTTTTAAATTATAAGCTGCTGTCGAATTAACCCTTGGGAACGAACGAAATATGACATTAGAGCTTTAAAGCAAACAATCAGAAATTAATTTAATCACTTTTAAGTGTTGTTCTCCTTGGGGTGGTTGTGGTAATCCTAATCTGATCGAATATCAAAAATGAACATGAATGATAGAACATTCACTAACTAACTAATCAGGCTGTTCCAATCAAAATTTGTTACCCTGTTAGAGTTCATGTAAGTCAAACTGACAGGGCCTTTATATATATATACATATATATATATAGTCACGAAATGATTACTGTGTGGATTAATAGATAAGAAGTCGATCTTCTTAATAAACACCTTAGCTGTGACTCCAAATTTTTTAAATTTCATCATTAAACAAGGTTTAAAATTATGAAGCCTGTGGAAGAGATTTTACGACTTCTGAGAGGTTAATTTAGTCATATGGAAATGCAACGGGCGAGAAATTATCCACTGTGGAAAGGAAAAACATAAAAAAGCAAAATAGAGGGAAAAAAACCTATACTAAATTCAAGTTTTAGAACAAAAATGAGACGTGTAGACAAATTATATGCACTACGTCAAATGAAAAAATGATTTTGTTGCCAGTCCACAAAAGATAAAGTCAGAAAATATATTTTTTAAAGTAAAATTAGACAATTTTTCATACAAAACGGGTTGTTTCTTTGATTTTAAGAAAAATTATGAAAAATATTCTTGAAAGTTTCCACATAATTTAGATAACAGTATAGATTTTGTTAATTTTTTCACGTGAACTTAAAATTAGAAGCCTAAAATTAGAAATTAAATCTAAAATTAGAAGGCTCTTATTTGTAACAAATGTATAGAATTCTTGCACCCTTTTATTTTCGAGTCTAAAAAGAACGTTTCAAGAACGAGTTCGCATCCTGAGGGTTGATGATTTTTACCGATGAAGAGAAAAGCCGCTCCACATAACTTAAAAGAAGGAAAAATTTTAATAGAAGAATCCGGTTCCTCTTCCCAGGTGTTCATTATGAGATTTCTAGACCCCCCATCGCCAAACGCGAGAGTTATGAAGAAAGGGAGAAGAAGCAGTTCTACTATCAACTGGAGACTTTCAAGTATTTTTCCGGAACTCGAGATACAATTTTTACGACATATTTTATTGTTAATACCCAGTTAAAGCCATAAAATAACAATGGGAAGTGCACGGGAAAAAAACTCATTAAACCAGATTCCTGTTCATGCATTAAACTCGAATGCCGATAAAAAATACGTGTACATGTATTAATGAATAGAGTACTAAATCTCAGTGTATTTGTATTTAATAAAAGTAAATGAAGGCAGGTGCTGTGTTTTTCTCTTTTCAGTTTCACTTGTAACTGTTGTGAAATTTTTCCATTTTGCCAGTGTAAATCTTTAAATTTACACTGGCAAAATGGAAATTAATTTTTGGCGACATACGAAATGCAGAATAAAATAATAAAAAAAAAAAAATTAGAAATGTTAGTTTTAAGAAATTTTACTTTTTTGAAGCTTACATATTTTCATAGTAACTAAAATTTTTGCTAAAGGTCAAAGTTGCAATGAGTGATATTTTTTTTTAGTAGCTAGTACCATTTGGAGATTTTAAAACTTACAGTGGTGAAATGGAATTGTATCGTATAAGAAAAAATCCCGTTCATCATGAGATAATGTAATCTCATCATGAACAACACTTTTTAACTTAACAATATATAATCATACACAACTATGTAAAAAATACAATAGAATAGAGTTAACTTACACACATTTCAAACTTATATCGTTTTAATATTAGATATGTTTATGAAAACAAGTCGTTTGTTAGCATAGTTTTTAAAATTTAGTACAATTTTATCAATTTACTCGTGTAAAATATTTTGCATTTTCTTCATTATAAAACTAAATGGAATCTATCTGTGTTTACATCTGCTTTATTTTATATTTAACTTTAAAATTAAACACGCCATATTTACAAAAACAAAAATTTTAAATTGCAGGAATATGTGAAATAGCTATATTTAATCATTCAATTTTTAACAATAACCAGTCATAAGTATTGCTTTTTTTATTTCTTTCGAAGTCATAGAGTTCTCATAAAGTGTGTTTTAGAAAGAGTTCTTATAAAAAAATGAAAGGGCGATATTTTTATCTTTAGTAAAACATAAGCCTTTAAATGCTTGGCACTATCGGTAAATGGCGCTTAAGATAAGGAGTGAAGAAGCTCCTAATCCAGTGAGGGACTCGCTTAATGAAAAGAGGGAGGGAGCGACCCGACCGCATCGCCAACGCCAGCAATCCGCATCTTGGCTGTCCGCACCTTATCGGAGCTTTCCCCGCAGCACAACTCCCACACCGAGCATCTTTCCTTGCTTCCAGTCCACACTACTTTTTTTTTCTTTCCCTTTCCTCCCTTCGAGTGCACTTCGAATGACAGAGCGCACAGTCTTCGTGAATGTCGGCAGTATTTGTCTTTTTTTTTTTCTGCCTGCGCCTCTGTGTTAAAAAAGGAGGAGCTTTGTGTCTGGGCTCCCCACCCCCACCCACCACCATGCTGTGACCACCTTGAGCACAAATGCGTTATCAGACTTTGATGAATAGTTCTTGGGTATTTATTAGTTTGGGTACGAAGTGTTATATCATTCGCTTTCTGGTGAGGGGTCGTCATAATAACTGTTGTCGCCGTCCCTGTCTCGGTGCCACCCAGGTGTTCGCTTTACGGCCCGTTTTTCTTTGTTTTTGTTTTACTACAGAAGAACAATAGGTATACACGAAGTAAAAATGATATAATTTTATACAATATAAACCTACAGGAATATCTTGTTAGCAATGGTAGAGGACAGATATGAGTTAATGCTCTTGCATCTTAATCCTATTTAACTTCAATTATTTATTCTAACTTAAATATAACTTATATATATGATATATGTATATCGATGTTTATAATACTTTATCGATTTGTGGTTTCTATCACATTTGCCACTTGAAATAAGAATAAAGATCACTATTTTATTAAATAAATGCCACCTACTACTCTGAAATGCACTTCTTTTTACTTTGTTTTAACCTGATACTTTTGCAATTTTTTTCTAATCATAAATATTTGTAATTATTTTAATTAAATAAACGTATTAAGAAAACTATACTATTCTGATTTAGATTTACATAATATGGAAACAAAGAATATTTTTCTTTTTTTTGCCTTACCGCTCAAGATTTTGTTATTAGTTTATAATGAAAGCTTTGTTTAAAAAAAAGGGGGGGAGATAAAGAAAGTAAATGCTGTAACTTGATTGCCCTGCTATTCACAAAAATTTGCCAATGTTATATAGTCAAGCTTTTTATGGTTGAGATGAGGTCATTATTGAACTTCAGTGCTGCCATCTATTGGAGGACTTATTACTATTCCATGTAATGATAGGTAAAATTGCATTTTTTAACTTCGATAACTATGATATTCACAAAATTGCTTACAAATGTCAAATAGTCATGCTTTTTTTATGGTTGACAAAGAGATTTTGTTGAACTTTAGTGCTGCCATTTATCAAAAGGTTTTGAACTATTCCATATAATAACTAGTTTAAATGCCGTCAACAATTATCTTTACTTATGAGAGCGATTTCATAATTTTATTTTTCTAACTTTATGTTCTATAACTTTGGTAACAACGATATTTAGGACTATTTATCAGTGTAATACTTACTTTATGACGGACATGAGAATTTTGTATAACTTTGATGCTACCATCTATTGGACGATTTTTAATTATTTCGTATAGTCACAGGCTGCAACTTTGATTGACATTATATTTACAAAATTGTTTGCCAATGCTATATGGTCATGCTTATTTTATATCAAACAGGAAAAATTTGTTAAGCATTGGTGCTGCCATCTGTTAGAGGATTTTTAACTATCTTATATTAAGACATGTAAAATCATAATTTTAAATGTCGTCGATCTCCAATATTTATGATTTTATAATTTTGTGTTTTATTTTGATGGAAATGCCTAAATTACATTTTGAAAGCTACATTTTAAAAATTATTTCTCAGACATAAAAATTAAAATTAAATTGGCATGTAAGAAATAAGACTTCTAGAAATTACGAATTTTTAGAATTTCAAGCGTTAAAAATTGAACACTTTGAATAGAGTGTATATTTATAGTTTTAGATAAATTTTAAGAAGTATGAGGCAATATCTTCTAAAATTATTTTCAATTTGTTTTCTTAATTTAAAAATTGAAAAAAATAGTTATAGAAAGTTTAAAAAAAAAGTAAATTATATTTAAAGTTAACCATTAACCAAGTGCTATATTGAAAAGAGAAAATTATACATATTTATCAATAAGAATCTATATAGCAGTTTGAAACTAAGCTTTTTTAATATAATATCTGCATTTATATTTATATAATCACTTTGAATAAATTTTTAATTTCCTTTTAATGTAAAAGTTAGAAAAGAATACTAACTCAAGTGTCACTTAATAACGACTCAGAATGATATAAAGATAGCCAGTATTTTGCAATTTCGCTCAGTAGAGAAATAGCTAATTGGAAATAAATACAATAAAATTAGCATACAAGATATTGGAAAACGTAAGTGTTCCGTGTTATTTTCAAATGATTCTGCAAATATATAAAACCAGAAAGTGCTTTTATTTATGCTTTTTTCAAAGTTATGATGGAGAAAATCAGTTACAAAAATCGTAAAATATGTATAGACTAAATATTGATTTGCTTTGTGAAAAAAAAATTAAATTTATATAATTATAAATTTCCGTATTTTTATAAATATCAATAGAAATACAATAATAAAAACATTGCAAAAAAGGGATAAAAACAATTGGTATTCTCTCTAATTGTTTTAAATTTTATACAAAAATATGAACTTTTTTCAAGAAATTTATTGAGTAACTTGTGACATGCGTTCTAAATATCAAATATACATTCTTATTATCAATAACAGAATAAGAATATTTTTTTCCAAAAAACATTGATAAAAGATGATAATATTGATGTTTACGTTTATAATTTTAAAGGTAAAGGTAGTAAAAAACAATATAACTGAGCCGTTAATTTTGAAAGAACGAGATTTTGATACTATTTTAAACTTTTGTATTACCTTTTCAACCATTTTCGCCTAAACAGAATATGTTGCCAAATTTTAAAAATTTCTCTCAAAATGTTAGAAAAGAAACCGGAGCAAATAACTTATATCTTCCTTGAATTAAATTGAGATTTTGTTTACAATTACAGTTACGGTTACAGAGAACGTGATCAAAAATTTAAATCTTACAAGAGCTTATGAAATAAGCAGTCGTTGCAGTCATTAAATGGCAAGATTTGACGACATATTTTTTCATGGAAACGGTTGACGGGAAAAAGTACGTCTTCATCAATATTTCAACAAAATTTACAGAATTTTTAAGATTTTATTATCTAATTCAAGTCTCTTGAATATATAAAGTTCTGAGATATTAAGTTAATATATTGCATTAAAATTCAGCATCAAAGATGCATGGTTGGGAAAAATCTTTGGGCATATCATGAATGGCGGCAGAAGTCTTTTACAGAGTTTATCACTTAAATATCGATTGTGTTCTATTTCTCCAGTTTGCTCATCAATTATAATATGATTGGCATATTCCTCCCCAAACGGTCCACCGTATGGTGTGATCACTTTCCAACTGACCACTCCATAGGGTGCCCAAAGGGAAGATACACTTCATTTCGTTGTACACAATTTTATACTGACTTTTGTCAAAAATGATTTATTACTAAATTTTGAGGTAAAGGGTTGAGCGGTCATTTCTGAAGAGTTTCTTTGAAAAAAGCCAAAAATCAGTGCCATAAATCATATCAATACCATAAATCAATATTTTTTATTTTGAACTCAGGACAATGATATATGGAGTTAGGATGGTATTTTCTTTCATTATTCATTTTTGCATATCGTATAATAATAATAGATGATGGCTTATATTTTAATGCTTTGAATATTTTTCTTAATGTAAAAAAGGGAAGTATTCACTTTATATATTATGAATGTGTTGTATTTTCCCTTATAATAAAATATTAAAATAAAAATACTATAATCAAATATAAAAAGGATTTATAGAAATGTTTAAGTTAAATTGTTCAATATGTATATATGCATATTTCTTATGTGAAGCTAATTCAATGAAATAATTTTTTGGATCACCATGAAGCCTTACATATAGCGGAATAGTTTGATAAATTAATTTAAATGCTTAATTTATTTTTAAAATGTGTAATGTAATTTTCTATTTAAGAAGTCGAGAAATATTTTATCAACTTTTGTGATTAGTCCGAAAGGGAAATTGGGTGATTAAAAAATAAATTTAATGTATAAAATCTACAACCTAAATGAGAAATATCAAATTGCAGAGCTTAAAACCGAAGTGCGAACAGTTCAGATTTGAAAAACCGAAACCTTGTCACATAGTTTACTGTATGTTTTATATTTTAATGTATTTATGCATGTTCAACTATTAATATTTACGCTCATTCAGATACAGAATATAATTAAATTAGCAAATACATTGCATTTTGTTAGTTAATATTTAAAGTGCTTTTTCTTGCAGTAAAGATAAGATGATCTAATTTAATTCCCAGCATTGACATCGTTGGATATTAAATATGTTATCCATCATTGTATCCACGTGCAAAACTATACACATGTATATTTTATCCATTCATTTAATTTTATTTTATCCATAAACTATGTTCTTTATTTGAAACATATTTACGTATACATCTAAAACAGACCCAAAACCTGCGATTTTTCGAAAGAATCCTACTTGTTGCGGGGTTGAGTGCAACTCTTCTTTTCAGATGCATTTAAATATCGATTTGGGGTAAGTGCACGTGCTGTATAGCCCTGCTTTGTATGCAAATACCCGAACACAGCTCCAACACGTGGTAGCCCTCAAGGATCCTGCCCGGCGGTCCACTTCTGGTGTTTGCAGAGGCTGATCACGTTCCCCGCCATGCCCCTCGATGAGTTCTTTTTCATTTAAATTTAGAAGCATGCGAGAGTTTTCCCCGTCCCGAGCTCTCAGAGCTGGAAAAGGAACTTCAGGTTGTTAATTGCTCTTTCAAACGACTGCACCGTTCTTTCTGCTGTCGCAGGCAACATGAAAATCCATTTTTCACTCATTCGTGGTTGTGCAAGGAGTCTTGGTACAATATTTTTGCAGCGTGAGGCAAAATATCTTCTAGAAAAATACCAGAGAAATAAACTTACACTGTTACGCCAAATTAAAAGTTGATATCGAATCGAAACTTTTGTTTGTATTTGGGCAACATTATCTCTTGTGTTATTCGTATAGCATATTCTGTTCTTGAGTAATCCGTAAGAGATAACACCGATACTTTTTAAGCGAGCTGGCAACTGAATGGTTAGAGCTTTGCATCCCTTTCAACAGTCCGTGAATTTGATTTCTTTGTTGGTCTTAATTGTTTGTAGTGTCTAGAAATTCAATTTAAACCGTAAAGATCATTCTAATTAGCCTTTGCGTTTTATAAGGAGTTTACATTAAAAAATATAAATAATCTGTTTTTGCAGTACCTTGTATGCAAAAAATGATCATTCAACTGAATAAAACCGTAATCCTTATTTAGGGCAAAAGACAATTTTAATTAAAGTATAAACTTGAAATTTTTATAAAAAATATTTATGAGCTGCAAGCATTTGTTAAGATTATTAAATTTTCTGGGACTTTTTCCTTCTTTACGTTACTGTACAGCAAAAAAATTTAGTTTCATGTATTGATATCTAATATTATTAGCTTACAAAAATGCAAAATCTCCTCTGATTTGATGACAATAAAAGAAGATGTGTAAATTCGATTAAAGTACGAATAAAATATAGGATCATTAATTTATCACGTTATTGAATTATAAATTTCATACAATTCATTTATAACGAAAGGAGAAAATATTTGATTCAAGTAAAATTGAATACGAGATTAAATCTTCTCAGTCAGTTAATGCTACTTAAAATAGCAAACTATTTTTGTTTACGTGTGAGTAAATCGTACACTGTAGCTACATTTATCCGTCTATATTGAATATAGGTAGTAACAGAATCGATTCAACTAGTGAATTAGCAGTCATTTTCGCTTTGCAAAAACCTAAGGCAGCAGCTAGAAAAAGGATATCGTATTTCTGTTTTCATGAAATACTACGGTTATGAATCACGTGTTGAGAAATCTTATTTACGAGTGGTGGCAGCAGCGGCTCCACCAGTTGGAAGATAACGAACCCTTACACTTGAAATTTATTGCATAACCCCACTGCGAACTGAAAAACGTACCGAAAGAGAATGCGATGTGTGCAATCGTAACCCAGCATATTTATCTCCTTTCCTTTTCCGAAGATAAAACACTGCTTACTGACCCAGAGATCTCGGTAGGAGGTCTGTTTATGATTGTAAATAAGATCACGGGGCATAGGAACTTCGTTACAGAGGATGGGTTGAAAAATCGAAGGGATCAACTTTCTCATTGGTAGAAAATCCGAATTAAAATATTGTATTAATTATAATGTCTACAATATTTTTTAAATTTATAGGTAATTCTTAAAGTGTTATTTATTTGTAATTTGTTATAACATAGAAAACCATCATCTAGTAACAACGAATTTTTTAAGAGAATAATTTCTCGTAATGCATAAATAAGATTTTAAAACCAAAACATGTTAATCATTGGATTATAAAATAAAAATAAATGGTATTATACCGAAATTCTCTTGTTCTCACCGAATTGGTAATCGAATAGTAAGCGCTCTTTTCTTAGTTCAACAGTCCGTGAGTTCGAATCTCACTTTGAGTATGGATGCTTCTAAAGGTTCCGAATCCATTTTAAAACATAGGACATGGCCTAATTAGCCCTGGTATACATATAACTCGCTGTTAAGGTTTTAAGATTTAAATTAAATTTTTTAAAGGTGAATATAAACTATTTATTTTAAAGCACATATTTATCTACAAAAACCTGATAGTACTTATTATTCGTAATCCAAATTAAAAAGGACTGTTTTAAAATCCAAACGAAAATAAGTTTAGTTTACTATTTTTCATGATGCAAACTAATAGAAACAGTTACTATTTCCTAATCAAAACGTAAACAAAACTAATTACGATTTCATAATGAAACACAAACTTACTGTTTAATTATCTAAACCAAAACAAATGTAGTGTTACTATATAGTTACTATTGCATAAGCAATAGTTTATATTTCATAATCCAAACCAAAACAAACTTTGTAACTATTCTAAAATCAACTCGGAACAAAAAGTAGTAACTACTGCGTAATCAAAACCAAAATAAAATTAGTTATTATTTCAGAAGTTATTGAATAATGATGTTAGGAACATAAAGATGAAGGAAATTATTGCGCTGTTTAATGAATATTAGTCTCACACACAGAAAAAAATAAATGCACAATAATCATACCTTAGAATGTTATTCACATTTTCTTTCCAAAAATTATCATTGGCAAAAGGCAGTTTTGCTATCTTTGCCTGATAAAAACAGGGCAGATTATTGAAAATTTATTGAAATTTAAATAAATATAAATACTGTAGAAGATATAATGTAATAAAGGAAGCAGTCTGAATGCAATAATTTTGTGTTTTAAGAATTGAGGTTTATAGTTAATATATTAACACACACACAGAGATAATAAATAAATGGAGCTTGCTTTTAAAAACAAAAGCAACAATACAGTTTGCCAAGCAAAAATTTCGTTATTATGGAAAGAATTTGCCTGTCTCGTGTTGATAAAAAATCGAGAAACAAAAAGTATTACTAATTCTAGAGCTTCAGTTAAATAATTGTTTATTCTGAGCTAACTTCATTAAAATTTTATTTTGCACGAAAGTTTATAAATTGTGTAATTTTATTGTTCCATGAAATTTTGAATAATACAAATTAAAAATAATAAAAAGAACATAATAAAAATTTAATTTATTTCAAGCCAAATTTATTATGCAATTTTTTTTCACTTAGGGGTATAAAAAAGGGATTTTGACCATTGCTTAAAATTCTTATATTTCTGTGCAGTATGGAGATGTATGTTTTTTAATTATAGTTACATATAATTATTTCAATAATTTATTCATATTTTTAAACAATTTTTAAACATAATTTAGTTTTTATTTACAAAATGTAGTATTGTAAGACTCGAACTTTCAATATTTTATTTTCTACGTCTTCTTTTCATCCATAAATTATAACTGCTGGTGACTGGAATTATTTTTCAACCCTTGACTGATTATATATTGAAATATAGGGATATTGCATTCTTGAAGAAATGCTTTGGAGTCCACTTCAAACTGTAAGTCGCAATCCTGTTAACCCTTTCGTTCAAAAAATGATAGAAGACATCATCCAAACGAACCTAGTTTTTAACTAGATAAATATGTAATGAGAAAAGAATAATTTTGCTCTTTAACCATGATTAATGGATTTCAAAACTGCCAAAAATACCTACGTTGAAAAATATTTTCTTGCATAATGAATCTAAATTTTAGACATTATTTCAATTAACCAAAATAAATAATTATAGTTTAGTTTTGCTATAATGTATTCTATATTATTTTTGTATTCTACATTAATTAATTACCTAATTAATGTAGATTGCAAAAATAAATAAAATGAAAACTTAAAATGGGAATTATTGAGAAAGATTCGAAACACATTAGATGAACTGTGTGAACAGAAAAGCTCTTGTAGAGGATAATTAGAAAAATAAAATCTATAATCCAGCAAAATAAAAGCCAACGCTGAGTGTTCACCCAATTTCATGCATAAGCTGGGGTAAATGCACGTGTCAAAGGGCATACAGTGACACGTGACCAGGGCAGGGATTTGGAAGGAGCAGATACTCCTAATAAATATTGCTTTTTTCAGGGTTCACAGAAATGTTTTACGCATATCACTGTAAAAATATAACCTAAAAGTTTAATGCTTATTTTAAGATTTTTAAAATAAGATTATTTTATATATAATAAAATGAATTCAAATTTCGCGAGGGAATATTTCAATTTTACCAATTTTTATTTTTATTTCAATTACATGAAAATAAAATCCTGCTTTAAAGGAAACTTTTAGATCATTAATACAAAAGAGGAAAACTCAAGACAGTTATATTTGATTTTTTAATTATTCTTTGAAGAATTTAAATATATTTTCTAAATTAATTAAATAAATGCATTGTTCATTAGGGTTGATTCTTAACTTTTTTCTACAGTTTTCATTACTTAAAAAACATTTTTTTTATCCATAGATATTATTTACAACATAATTTTTTTTCAGTTCTACAAAATTTAAATAAGAGTAATGTATGAAACCAATTTTATAAAAGAAACAAATTTTTTAAAAAAATATATTTGTTGAAGTTTAAAATTTAATAACCTTTTGTGCATAGGATATATAGGAGAAATTTAAACTATGCATAAATTACCCTTAAAATGCTGAAATCAGTCTTTCTGTTGATTACCCAGTAAAAATGTTGATTAACTAGGGTGATCCATTTAATTAATGAAAGTAGTTTTCTTTCTTAAATTACCTAATTATTCTGCAAATTACCTAAATAATCTGTACTTTACCTACTAGGCACTCGTTAAAATGAAAATAAGAGATTTGCTGGAAAAACAGCAATATTTGTGTATTTTTAAATTAACACAACGTTATTTTTAATTCCGTATTTAAAAAATCAAGTTACTACAATCATATGATCAATAAATTAGTTGATAAAAATAATGAAGAATTAATCATAAACTGAAATGAGTGAATCAAAAGAAATTAAATAATTTAAAATATTGTATTACAGTTAAAGAAACTAATTTATTTAATTTTCGACACTACTCTTAATTACGCACTTTAATTGAGCAAATCCGGTTAATGTGTATATAAGCTAGATAACGTATACATTAAGTTTTCGAGCTATATTCGTAACACCAACAATATGTTATAAGGCGATAATTTCTAATATGAATTGCTTTAAGTATTATGTTGACAAATTAAAACACTTGATGAAATGACATTAAAATATTCAATTAAGAAAATGTATTCAAAATTGTAGATGCTAAAATTTTTTTCATAAATAGTTATTAGAAATTAACAGATTAGAATCGCATTAATGAAAACATTGCGGCTGATCAGAGGTTTTCAATATAACTTTTAAAATGCAGAATGGCAACAAGAATTTAAACTGTTCCCATATTGAAAAAAAAAATCGAAATGAAAATAGGGAGAAAAAGGAAAAACTCTGTGGTTGATGTTATTTCAAAAGTAGAGTCCAGCTGGTTGATCCTCCTCCAGTGACCGTGAAGGGTCCCTTGGGCGTAGTCGCCCTCGGGTCAACCGAAGACCTAATCCAAACACTAGCACCTCTCTCCGCCTGCGTTCACTCGTATGTCACCAAAGCCTATAAAAGTATCCCTTATTTGGCGAACTATCGCTACTTTTTTTCCTTTTTTTTCTTTGAAATTCAAAAAAAAGAAAAAAAGTGCCTTAAATTTTATTTCCCTTAAATTTCGGACTGGATCAGTCGAAAGCTATTTTACTTGAACAGCTTTCATATGGGGGAAAAATAAAAGAATATCTTAAGATTCTCATTACGTCTAGATTTTTATCCTGTGATAGATTACACAATGTAATAGAATTATCTTCAGAGATGTCACTTGGAAATGATTTAAAAACGCATGATTAATCCTCATGTAAATTCCCAGTAGTTGGAAAAGAGACATTAAAACCATTTTAATGAGTTAGAAAAATAAATTTCATCGAGAGGAATGTTTCGAGGAAGTAAGAATAAAAACAAAATAGACAGTAGCGCAGATATAAATAGATGGCAGAGTAAAGTACTTAGATCGAATGAACTTGAGATTCGAACAGAAGAACTTGTTTGAGAAATTGCAGTGAAAAAAATGTGCGCAATTAATCTTCATTAAGCATTCGCACTAAAAGCTACTAAAAATCATTATAAGCAGAAATTAACGTCTAATTATGGAAAAACAATCAGACGATGAATCGAACAATGAAATCCTTGCCCTTTAATTTACTTGATGTGAATTATAGAATATGTTGTTATTAAATCCTTAAATTATATAATTAGTCGATGTATATATATATATATTTATTAATATATAGTATAAAATATATATATCGTTATTAAATCATTAAATTATAATTACTTTATGCTAATTATAGAATATAAATGTCATTTACATTAAAATTATTATAAAGGTTTAATTGTAGATACTTATATTAATTTTCTGATCGATTGTCCTTTCAAGAGAACCATTGTTTTACTTGACAGCAATAAATTATTAACTTTCTGCAGACTATTCAAGAGATACTATTGACAAATAAATCTATTACATTACCTAAAATATTTACAGTTATAATGAATATTAAAGGTTAATTTTGATAATTAGCCATAATATTTAAAAGCTGTTGCATTGTGTTATCGGAATCTGATACGAATATCATCTGTTCTCAGTCTGATTCGATATATTGATATCAAGTTAGGTAATAAGACAAGGGTGCTACTCCTTGTCTGATTATTGTAAATAAATCAATTTCAAAAATAAATGTAAAGACATAATAAAAAAATAACAGACATGATCTTATTAATTTTCTAAGCGAATTAATGAGAACTTCTTTAATGATTTATTTTCCTTTTTCATCTTTAACAATATTTTTTTCATTCTAATAATAATAGATATAAAGAATAGTGTCTTTATGTCTAATAATATTATTAGTTCATTTTAATTTAATATGTTTCTTTATTAATATAATTGTCCAAATTGAAGCTACATGGTTATAGCTCTAGCCTTCGGTTCAACAGTTCATGAGTTCGAATTCCACATTAGGCATGTATGTTTGTAGTGATTCAGAATCTGCTCTAAACTGTAGGTCGTGGTCTAATTAGCTTTCAAGTGCAAGAGCAATGACCGTTAAGTGACAAACAAACCAAACTATTATTAATATAATCCACTCAATAACGAAGCGGTCAGTGGTCTAGTAGTTCCCTATTGTTGTCCATGAGTTCGATTCTATATCAGATGTGTTTGGTTTGCTATAGCTCGGAATTCCCCTTGAGCAATAATAATACTCTTTGTATATTTTTATGATATAACTTTCTTACAATAATATTACTCATTTGTAGTTAATATTATTGTAGGAAAAATAATCACATAGGGGAAAGCTTTTTCTCCCTCTACATCTAATGTTAATTTTTATAAAAGAAAATGATATTCCTTAATAAATAATGGAATTATTTTTCTTTTATGAAACATTTATAAAAAAATTATCACCATTTAATTTGTAAATTGCATAGTCAAATTTGAATTTCTTAATAAAAGTACAAAATTTCTAATCCCTGAACGTGACTCTCTATAATGTGAGTTGTTGACTAATTTATATATTCTCATTTGAAAAGTAAATGCTTAAATTTAAAATGAATTTTTATTACATTAAATGATAAAATAAATAAAAACATTATTTTTAAGGCTATACTATGTAGAAATGATAAAATAGGAAGCTTTACATCATGTAAGGAATTTAAATGAATGATCTAATACGAATAAAACCATCTTTTATTGTGTAATATATTATTTAGATTTATGATATATTTTTTGAAAAAGCAATATTGGCTTGTAATTGAATTCAAATATCAACCGACTCTTTAGAAAAATTTGCTTTCTTTAGAAAAGTTTGTATATAAATAAATTCAAGTGATTTTTCGAATCAGAATCCAAATTTTAATTTCCTTGAATTCCTTTATTCAAAATTAAGAAAATTAAAAATAAAAATCTATTAAAAATTCTGAAATGAGAGGCAATTTAAGAATTTTCAAACATAAATTAAATGTGTGAATCATTTTTGTTTCCAAGAAATGATAAATAAATTTCCTGAAATTTGTTTTCACAAAAATAAAGGCGATCAAATATACCCAAAATATGTTTTTAAGATTTGAGTTATTCAGATTCTGAAGTTTTTAAGAACTGCAGAATCTGAATACTTTACTTTTAGTTGTGATAACTAATTTCATCTTCCTTATCAACGATATATTTAATTTTAATAATCTATAAAAGATATTATAACTTAGCCATCTATCAAAAAAATTCCTTTGTAAAATATTTTGAAAATATATTTATGTATATATAAATATATAATATATATTAATAAATTAATTACAAAAAAAATTGAGTTTTCCCTCTAAATTATTAAAATATTTTCTGAGTAATATGTAAATTTTTGAAATGAATAAAATAAATTAAAAATTTATTCTTTTTATTTTGATGTTATTACTGTTGTTTTTAATTTTTAAAAGTAAGTCTGATGTTCTGTGAATCTTAGATAGTGTGTAAAGTAATTTCATGGGGGGGGGGGGAAACAATGACGGTGTAGTTAGAAAAAGATTTTTTTTTTGAAGATTTTTGAGTCCTTTTGTTACAAAATCTATAATCACTGGAGTAGTACAACAAAGATCATTGTTTTTTTATTTATTTTTCTTAAATATTCTTGGAAACAATACGTGATTGCAATTTTCATAGCGGACAGTGCATACTGAGTGGGGAAAAAGAGCAGCCAAATATCTGAGATATAATTTTTCCAGCAACCCTACTCCCTCCTACCCCATATCGGTCGTGTTTATGAGAAACAATTCCGGAGCGAGCGCTGCAGTTATGAACTCGGTCGGGATCTCCCAGGAGGGCAGAGAGCTTGCCGCAAAAACCTTCCCTCGACCACCCCCTCTCTCTTGCTTTTCCTTTCGGGCTCTTCTCTAC
>JAPDSC010054520.1:50659-117766 GCA_026290005.1 Latrodectus geometricus
TCTTGGGATTGCATCGGTTTGTGTAGGTGCTTCCTGGGGGCTCAGCTTGTGTCCATGTATGTGCCATATTCGTCCGTGGCTCAGAAATATCGCACATAACGCATAATTGGTTTTTCTCCTTTATAGATCTCTGTATCTGTTAAAGAAAAACAAGAGAACTTAAACTTATAAGGGGTGATTGGGAAGTATCAACCAATGCGTAGGGTTCGAAAAAAATGGCATAACTTAATTTGTCAAATTATTATTATAATTTGTCAAATTAACTTAGTTTGTCAAATTTTACTTTGTCCTTCAACAATTGTAAAATTAAAATCTATTAATTATGATCAAATCTAAACTTGTTGTTAACATTGACTTATCAATAAACGACTGTAAACCTTAAATTTGTATAGTCGTCGATTTTACAAATTCAGATTTGACGATTTGAATACAAATTTTTATTAGTTAATTACTGATGGAAAAATTTAGCCCATTAAAGATTGTTTAACTCAAATTTGTTTATCAACAATTATTAAACTAAAATTTGTTCATAAACAATTCACAAATTTAAATTTGTTAAAAATTGTCAAATTTGAATTTATCCGGTAATGATTACCAAATTTAAATTTGTCCATCAGCAATTGTTAAATTTTAAATTTGCCTATTATTAATTGCAAAATGCTTATATTTATTCGTCAATGATAGCCCAAAATTTTTAAGTTTTCCATCAGCGATTACCAAATCTTTGTCAATCGCAAGAAACTTTAAGCAATTATTCCAATTCTCAGCAAAGATTAATCTCAAATAAATCTTATTAACAATTTATAGTTTAATACAAAAAAGTCAATTGAGGAACGATATTTCTGAAATCCATTGAAAACTATAAAGAAGGGTTAAAAAAAATATTTCATTTATCATGTGCCTGTTGAAAACAAGCTCCCACTAGGATGTGTGATAGTTGTAAAATTAAATATTTTTTCAGATTTTCTTTTCTTTTTACTGATAAATATTTGTGGTTTTTATTAATTTCTCAGTTTTATTTTATCCTCGGCAATATTTGTATATAAAATTTTTGTCTTGAAAGAGTTTATTAACTTGTTCTTTGGAGAAATTTATCATATTAAATCAATTCGTATTGGAATTTATTTTCAGCTGCAGAATGTGTTTTACACTCTATAAAAAATTTTCCTTTTATTTTACTTAAAATTATCAAATTCATTAAATTGAATAAAATGCTTTTGCAGTGCATTTTTAGTACCTTTTTATTCAAAATCTGCTAAAATGTAGATAGACTTGAATATTTTCGATCGACTTGAAATACTTATATAACTTTTTATATTTATGCTTCACTTAATGAAGCTGGAATTTTGTGAGAGCCACCAAAGCACAGCAAATGTGCCAGCTATGTTTGTATTCTGTAAGAAAATATTTACTCGAAAAGTTGTAGTTTGTGCAAGTGAAAACATATGTTCCTAACAAAAAAAAAAATTAATAGCCAAATGTAACTTTGGCGAGAATTTGCTTGTCAACAGATCTATGCTATCGATGAAAATCTTTGTGAAGAAGCACTGTTTAACCAAAGCGGTACAGTGACAGGTTCGACGAGGAGTGCCAAAATCGCGCCAACTGTTTTTCAGCGCAAGTGCTTCCTTGGAATAATATTCTTAAAATATTTTTGGTCCTCTCAAAAGAGGCCGCGCCGTTGTCCCAGCTCTAGTCTCTGGTCATCCGAATCACGCCCGGCATTCAAAGGGGGGAAAGAAAGGAAGCGCAAGAGCTGAGTCACGTGATTTCGCTCCCCTTCCCAACACAACAAGCGTCGCAAAAGATCCAAAACCGTGTCGTCTTACCAGAGAGAGAAGGCATTTTTCGCTCGCTTTTTCCTCGTCCTCCATCCCGCCGAAATTATTCTGGGGTTGTCGCAAAAATGCCGTGTGTGTAGGGAGACAATAGAATACCGTCCAGTCTAATTATGTACGCGGCCCCGGGCACAAGAACAAAGAGACGCGTGTGTATATATGTAACGGCGAGCCATTACGCTACTCCGTTGGCTTCTGGATCTATTGTTTTCCCCCATCGCGGTTTTAAAAATAGATGGCTCTTTTTCACGAATGTATGGAGAAGGTACTTTCACTACACAACTTTTGCGAGGAAATGCTTTTCGAGAAATGGATTATTCCCACAGAATGAGCTCCTCTCCCCATACTTAGCAAGAATCCTCTGGCGCTTCTTCCTCAGCGAGACGAAAGTGACAAAGTGCGTTGACAGAAATGAATGTTTACGGGATATTTGTGGAACTGAAAAAATTACATCACGGATAAGGATACTGGAACAATGGGAGTTTAGTTGTCTAAAGCAAGGCCTAATTATAACACAACTGCATTTTTATCCTTTTGCAAAAAAATGCTATTCTTCTATTTCATAATACAAATCCAAAATTAATTTCACATAGCGATCGAAAATATATGCTCTTATACTAAATTCACTGATCAATCCTACTCATTTAACACAAGAACAAAGCAAAATAAACGCAACATTGAAAAACAAAACCGCAAGTACAAAAAATAAACTAGATTCCGTTTTCTCTTGCTTACTGCTTCATCGTTTTTCATCTCAAAGTAACAATAGCAGTCGAGTGTTACAGAACAAAACCAAGATCTACAAAATATAAATGGAACACTTATATTAGTTAAATAATAGATGACGCTATTCTCATACTGTCAATGTAATGAAAATATTCTAAATATACAGCTAATATTTCAAAGTCCACTTATTTTGATGTAAATTTAATATAAGCGCTTGAAACATTAGCAGTTTATAGGCTACAGAACTAACATGTTACCGTGATAATTCAGCATATTTTGAGATAACATAAATTAGTTGACTTATGAAATTAAATTTTTGTAACCATTATCAGACTGAGAACAACACTTGATTGTTATGGAAATTATTTATTTCAACAACAGAGCTCAATACAAGAAAAGTTGTAAATATAGACATAGATATACGTGACACAGCACCTGGTTTGTACTATAGGTTATCAGGTAATAATGTATTACCTCTCGATAATGTGGTACATAACCTTTTAATAATTCAATTTATTACCTATTACATAATGTGGCAGAATTCCCACGAAATTTGAAAACAAAATTACAATATTGGATTTCAATAGAGATCCACCATCAGAAGTTACAAAATGAAGAGAAATAAGATATCCTAAAAAAGTATACATAGGAACAGAACACAATAATTAGCACTTGAATTCGGAAAAACAGAATTTCTCTATCTCACTTCTTGGCACCTAAACTTTTAATTCTCCGTTCGTTGCTCTAGTTGTAAATCGATGGCTACTAACACTTCTTGTTGCCTTCAATAGTTTTATAAAAATGTTACAAAATTACCAAAAATGTTTATATTGATTCCTTGATATTATTCATTGATTATATTAAGAATGACATATTATCGAATTATTCTAGCTTACATGATAACATTTATTGTTTGTGGATTGCATTTATTTTCAGAAAAAAGAAAAACCCCTATACACGTGTCTCTTATCTTATATAATGGTTTCAAAAACGATTGTCCTTCTAAAGATGAAACACATTACAAATTTATTCATGATTCTAATCAAATTAGTCAATTTATAAGCCAATGCTTCTCGTCCTTTTTATTTTATTTATTTATTTATTTTTTTGTTACAACACACATTTAACGATTTCAAAATTTGGCGGCGCAAAAAGAAAAAGGTAAGTTTAGAAATTGATTACTTACCTATAAAGCACTATGTAAAATTATTTTTAATAATAGTTTTAAATATAATATAATATGAACTACAAAAACAAGAGTACGTTTATTTAGGAATTAATTACAATGTAGTGAATGATACTTTTAATGAGAAATGTGAGGTTGACGTTTTTGATAATTTCATTTATATTTGGTCGTAAAATGACATTCTTATATATAGTCTTCTACATTTAACATTATCGATCTTATTTTCGTTTTTATGTTGTTTAATACTGAAATTCTGAATTCATACAAATAAGATGTAGAAAATGATTATTGTAGACGCTGGGAACACTGAGAATTCTAGATAAAAGGAGAACATTTCACTTTATAAAAGATCACAGTCATAGAAGATGAAAAACATTTTTAACTGTAAAATTATAATACTTAACTGTAAAAACAAGTTTCCTTTTACAAAGTACTTTTCTTTGATTTAAGTAAAATTTACTCGTAATAAAAAAAAATTACTGTACATATTTCTAAAATTTCGACGCACTTTAATAATTAGGCGGCACCAAAAGTGCCTCTACGTAGTGGTTGAGGAGCACTGCTAAAAGCTAAATTCTTAATAAAGTTATCATTTATTTGTAAATTTTTTTATATTCTCATAAAAAAGTTAAAATTATATGTGAAAAAAAATTAAGATAACATTAATATGATATTAGATACGTTATTTTTTGATCCTTTGGCTTTTGATGGCACATATAGCGGATAGTCTTATAGACAAATATTATTGTAAAGCATTTTAACATTAAATACATATTGCCTTCCAGGTAGACTTCATAGATAGTGGGGCATATTTGTATGTCACCAAGGAAGAAACCTTGAAAATAATCAAACATCAGTTTCAATCTAAGTATATTTAGAAGGTGATACGAAAAATCTATTTCCAGTTCAAGGGAGGCTGAGATAGAGCCTAGGACCTTTCACTCCAAAAAGAATGATGTCGTACCAAGAGACATTAGATTTTGAGATGATAATTTGAATGAAATACCAAAAAGATTTTATTTGCTCCATTCGCTTTAGCAACAATGACATTGCGTCAAAAACAGAGCTCATAGCAAAAAGAGATCAAATCATAATTTCATTTGACGCAATTACTATTCGTCTCTTAAAAATAAACCAAAAATTACTTTTCGAACGTCAAGAACCAGATTGTTCGCAATTTTTCAAGCAAATAGAACTGGTTTGTTTGAAAATTGGCAGGTTTAAAATATCTTGTAATTATTACGCAATTTTCTGATGATGAAAAAAAAAATTAGAAAAATTTTAATGAAGTTATAATGATTAGAATTTTCACAGCCGAAATAGAAAGTTAATAATATAAAACTTGGTTTTATAAAGTATGACACAATTTAATTAATTTTCTCTTAGTTCGAAATGTTTGCGAACAAATGTCTTTTGAATAATGCAATTTTTTTGCTTTTAAAATTAAGGCCTAATAACGATAATGTAATTTTTTTCAATAACATTAAAAAAAATACACAACTTAATATCATGAGAAATTGTTTACATCAGAGAACGCAAATCTCAAATTTAAAAAATGCGACATTTCATTTTTATTATAACATGTTTTCAAATAATTTCAGTGCATTGTAAACTGATTATAGAAGAACTCTTTCCAGTTTTCTCTTATTTATTTTTATAAATTTCCGCTAAAAATACATTAAGCATAATAAATTAAAAAAAAAAATCATTGTGATAATTTTTGTAAATGTTATGTTCAATTTAATTCGAAATTTTAAACTTTTGTTCACTGACAAGTTAACAGCGTCTTATAATAAAAATGTAGCTTGCTGGGTTTTTTTTTTTTTTAAATAGAGAGAGAGAGTTTGTACATTAAGTTAATTATTATTGCTAACTGATTCTTTTTAGAAGTTCATTTGCTTAAATGGCTAAAATTTCATTTATAAATTATTATATATAAATTAAAAAAATCCCGATATAAATTAGTTTTTAATTTATCTTTTGGAAGGCTAAAAATTTTATATATTTTCTCTTTTTTAGATTTGAATTAATTGAATATTTCATATAATATTAGGTTGAGGGAAAAAAATCCATTGTTTTCACGTGATTTTCAAGATTTCATTTAATATGTTTCGGATTCTTGCTTTGTGAAAATGGTATAAGCTGCTTTTTGGCCGATCTTTAACTCATGGGCGATCTTTAACAGTTAACATACATATCCACTTAAACCGTTGCTGTGGCATTTTCGAAGACAGGCCTACTTGTGCGAGGGGTACTTTTGTCATCAAAAATACTTAAGAAAAATCAACGAAACTAAAATTGGCGTAATTGGCTATTACAGTATCGGTACCTTAAACATCATTCACAATATTAGGCTTGCGTTTTAGCCTTTATGGCACAAATTTTCTCTTTGTTTGATTTCTATTTTTAATACCCTGTAACTCATAAGTGAAACAACACTTGATCAATGGAACAAACTAAAAACTGTAAAATAATTTTTTAATGTGAAATGTGACCTTTCCAACTAGCATAAATCTGTAATTGTTTGATCGATTCTTAACTAAAAATAGACCTCTACAATCATCAATCGAAAAAATATTGGATTTATTTTTTCCCAACCTAATATGTGTGTAGAAAACAATTCAGTCCCATTTTCTCCAAATTAAACAGAAAATTGATTGAAAGCTTTCATAAAGTTATAAAAACAAAATCATTTACGTTTTTATATGAACATCGAAATATGATATTAATATAATTTAATACATATGAAAAGTTGTGAATAGTCAAATAAATTATATACAGTTTTTTCCTTCATTAAAATCTTAAATATATTCAAAAAAATCAGTAAAGTAAAGTAAAATATTTCATCTCTAAATTTAAAATGGTTCTTACGAAGTATTTAATTTTTCCAACTTACACCTACATTGTACTGTAGCTGTCGCTAATTAATTCCATTTCTTGCATCTTGTTACAAAATTCATGGGACTGCAAGGACAGGAGAAAGAATTTTTTGAACATTCAAAAATATTTCCTGAACAAAAAAAGTTAAAAGATCATTTCACCCTTACCTTCAGTGAAAGAAATTAGAAAAAGAACAAAAGAAATAGAGTTGAACATATGATTAAGAAAACAAACTACAAAAAAAGAACAACAGCCGTACTTCAAACTAAAAATAGACCAGCTTGATGATCAGAGAAAGCAAGAAGAGGTTTTCTTGAGGAGTCTTGAGATATGAAAAAAATATTGGACTAACAAAAGTTTTACTCCGTAATTTCGCAGGTGCTGAAGGATATTACAAGGCCTGTTCACATTCTATCCTTTTTATTCTTTTTTTTTCATTTGGAGTGAGTAAGTATACACATTTCAAAAAGTAACGAAGTAAACCATTAAGAAAAATACTGAGTAATATTTTTAACTTTTTTTAAGATCTTTTCTTTCATCTAGGTGCTTAAAAGTTCAATCTTGAAATCTTTTAATTATTTTTAACAGAACTGACCAACCAAAATTTAAGTGAGTGTATGATAATGAAATAAATTAACTAGATTAAAACAATTTTATTGAGATGCTTAGAGTAACATCAAAAGGAAGTGAAAATTAGGAACACCTTAATATTTTTTTCTTTAAGTACAATTGTATTAATAACCACATACAAAAAAATGATTACAGCTCGGCTCTTCAGTTTAGTAGTCCATGGATTCGAATCTCTCCTCGTAATAAGATTTTTGTAGTGGTTTGGTATATCTTTCAAGCAGTCTGATATTTGTAAAAGTTGTAGTCTGTTGAAATGAATAAAGTGTATCATTTATGGATCTTTCATTAGAATTCTGAGTTGGTGTACCGAGTCTTATTTCCTTAATAAAAATGCTTGAATTTTTTTAAATAGCTTTAATAATGATACTCTAATTAACTTAAATTCATGAACATTAAATATACGCATTATATTTATATGTTAATACAAATTTATTTTTTCCGAAAAAATCACCTTTAAGAAATTTTTGTTTAACCTATAAATATTATTATTTTATGATGTTATAATTTAGAATGTTATTTCTTGAGATATTCTTAAATATTTCTAAATGCTTCTACTCGGAAAAAATAAAACTTGTATTCATAGTAACAAAATATTTATGCTATTTCCTACAAAATATTATATTGTTTAGTGTTAAAATATTTCAATTGAAGAACAAAGTAAAAATATTTTAAGTTTTTCTTCTAATCACAGTGTTTTAAATTTTTCAGTTATTTTTTTTTAAATTTATATGTGTTTGAATACAAATTAATTTTATAAAATACATAGTAAAGCTCATTATAAATTTATATATATATATAATATAAATTTTGTTATCTAATTCGCAAAATACTATAAATAAAATATTTTTATTTCTTCAGTCATGCAGAATAGAATTTTTTGTCTTTTTATTGTATTTTTCAGAAATCCACTTTATGAACAAAAGTTTCGTTAATAATCAGTCTCTATTATCTAACTAATTTAATAAACTAGCCGAGTTGGTTGTCGAACGGTTAGCACTTTGACATCCTGTTTAACAGTTCCTGGGTTCGACTCTCACCTAAGGTATGAATGTCAGTAATAGTTCAAAGTTCACGTTAAATGCTAGATCTCATTCTAATTATCAAAAACAGACCATAGAGTAACAAACGAATTAAATCTTAAAAAACTGTTACAGTTTGATAATTTCTAAAAAAGAAGCGACAGCTCAGAAAAAATCTGAAATTCGCAGATGTAAATTACATTTTTCACTTGGTTCTTCAATTGTAATTACAAACGTAAACAAATATAAAATAGGATTTTTATGGTACCAAATATCTCTGCAGCGCATTTCAATCAACAAACAGTTCTTACATTTGATAAATAATTTTACAGTTGTTCTGACTTAGGACTGTTTAGAGAAGAAACGTTTTAACCAATGAAATGGGGTCAGAAGATAATTTTAAATCTCAGTTTATTTTCGCAATGGATATTTTACACATGTATTCTCTTATTGTTCTCCCTGTAGTGTTATTTTCCTACGTAAATTTTAAAATAACGTAAGTAAAATATCACAAGTATAAATAACGTAAGTGTAAATAAATAATGTCAGTAAATAAAATAAATAACGTTTAAAATATTACTGGGAGTAAAGGTTTTATTTATTTTTGTTGAAAATGCGCATTAAAAATGAATCGAAATATTTTCTCAGGATTTAAAATTTTGTTGAATAAGTAATTTAAATATACAGTCTCATTTTTATTCTCGATAATATTATTTTTGTGTTCTTTTCTACTCACATTAACTGTTATTATTTTAATACCAACAAAAAAAAAAATTTAAAGTAATTTCAATGAATTTTTTTTCAAAGTAAAATAAAATCTCAACTTTGATTCAAATTTATTAAAAACCAAGATTTTTATTATTTTTTTTAAATATTGAATTTTTATAGAAAAATTTCCATTACATAGATTTATTTCGATACATTTTTTAATACATTTGGATATCTAATGCATTTAACATAACATAATTTAATTAATATACATTTAACAAAATACATTTGGATTGTCAATCACATTAAAGTGATCAGCCATTTCAGAATTTTATTGTAATGCATTTCAAAATCTATTCTTAATGAGAATTTAAAAATTAATAAAGTAATTGATTATCTTTCGAAAATATTCAGACATTTAAAAAATAAAAGCAAAAATTATAATACCGCGTAATACTCATATAGTTTAGATCATAGCATAGGTTTTAATAATTATCATGGCTTTAAATTGCCTGAGAGTGAATTGAACTTCTTTAAAGAGATTCACTTTCTTTAATGAAATGAACTTCTTTAAAGAACTTCTTTAATACCATAAGAAGATTCCCCCTAAGAAGAAAAAACACTAAGAAGATTCACTTAGGATTCAAAAATTTTTTGTTCCTTTTTACCTTCATCGTTTTGTAGTACTTAAGCAGAACAATAGATTAATTTTTAACATTTATAAGTGACATGTTTGATTATTTTAGATACTGTGTAGTGGGTGGCATAACAGCCAAATGGGCGTTGTAAGGCATTTCAGTGTTCATCGCGTAAGTTTCTTTCCGTGCTCAAATACCGCAAAGGAGAAAACCCGGAAAACTCCAAAGCACTCGCCTCGATGAGCATGATTGCAGAAGCACTAAATTTTTCTCCCGTCGTTCATCAGAGGCTGGGAACAAACCCGGGATCTTATGCTGCGAAAACGATGTTCCATCATTAGGATAAGTTGAGCTCATACTCGATTGCTTTGAGGTAATTAAATTGACATAGTTAATAATCCAGTTTTGTTCTATTATATTTTAAATTATCTTTTAAGACATTTGAAAAAGATTGACGATTATGTCGTACAAAAACATAATATAAATTGTGATATAAATTTCTACCCAGATATCAATTTTCATTATTTCCATTAAATATTTTAGGTAAAATCTTTCTTTCACCCCTGAATGAGTCTCAGCCAAATATTTAGCGCTCTAGCGTCCATTCAGCAGTTCGTGGGTTCGATTTTCACTTCGGGCTTAAATGTGTGTAGTAGTTTTGAATTTACTTTATGATATGTTCCGATTTATTAATTCTTAATAGCAAAGAATAGACGTTGATCGATAAAGAGATAATTTTAGGATATTTTTTAATGTAGATAAATAATGAGGAAAATATTTATCTTTATTTACATATCTCTATCTAACTATATCTACATATACATGTGTTGATAGATATTAGATAGATATAAAAAACGGGTATATGAAGTGTTATCCTAATTTAAAAATAACGAAAAGTTTCAGAAGACAGATTTTTGTGACTCTGGAGAGAGAAAGAATTTAACGGTTTAAAAAATATTTTAATTTCAAAAAAATATGGGAATCAATCTTTTTCTATTTGATTTATGTACTTGGTAGTAAGACAATACGTGAAAAAAATAACTGAGCAACCTTTATTTAATAGAATTCAATTTTAGTATTTAATGTTCTTTTTGAAATATTTGAATTGTCCTATTATTTACGGGAAATTGTACATTTAATATAGTTCATAAAACCAGGATCTCTATAAATTTTCATGGAAATTTCGAAAATAAATGCTTATCTACCAAACTCTATTTCAGAATATTAGGACTGATCATGAATTCAATATCCATTATGTATATTTGCTTATAACTTTAAAATAAGGATTAGAAGAAACGAGTGAGATATAATATTTTATAAAAAAAAATTAATATTTAAATTTAAGATGGGATGTAAATGTAGTGCATGCTTTTAAAGGATACTAGGTTACTTTTAAGTAAAACTTCTTTAAAGCAATTTTGCTTAGATAATCTTTGCCAGTTTAATTCAGAAAAAAGACTAGAGATAAATACTAAAAATAGTTACTAGGTTCTAAAAATTAAATCTGGAAACAGATTGAAAACGCTTCCTAAAAAACACTTTAGAGCAAGTTTAAATAGTATTCTATTGTTATGTCAGGCACTTTGATCTAACTACACTTCAAAAACATTGCATTCAATCATTTTGTTGATCTAATCGTAACGTTCTACTATAGGTTTCTTTTTATCTCGTGACAGTGCACTAAATTACTTGAAACTTCGAATCGTCTCTAAATATTTTGCATTAATCACACTTCTTTGAATTTAATGAGATGAAGAAAGTAATTATTTACAGCTAATCTGCGTTTCATACAACACTTATTCCAGCTCCAGTATTTACGTAATTTTTATATTTACTTCACATTAATGAAAATGCTAAATTTTATGCATAGTTTTTTTACTATTGTGACGGCTGTATCCAATTGTAGAATTTATGTAACAACTATTACTAATCAATTTTAAGGAACTGAAGCAGAAAGTATAATTTGAAACTTAATTCACTTATAACAATTATTTGATAATTTCTTCGGCAATTTTTTTTTCTTTTTTTTTAGAAAAAAATATTTTGGTTAGACTGAATAACAAAATCAAATTATTGTAGAGAAAGAAATATATTTAAGAGCTTTTTGAGGTATTGTCGAAATAATTTACACCACTCGAAATATTTTATTTAGAAATCTTAATCCTTTGCTTTGTCGAAATATTTTATACCACTCAAAAAATTAAAGTAATAAGAAGGGTGAAAAAACTAAAACAATTGTAATTTGCGATAAAATATAAAGTTTTATACGCACTAAAATACAAAAAATGAAACTGGAACACTTATTTTGGAAACTTTAATCCTTTAGCACAATACTTTTTTTCATTCATCATATATTGTATAATAATCCGTCAAATCGGGCATATGTATAAAATAAAACAATTCATCCTTCTGAATAAAGAAATTAAATACTATTCCATAATTTATCAAATAGCAAGGAAAAAAAGCATGTTATCATAAATTATAATAACGAAATATTTTTGTTCGTATTTACGTAAGCCTTCTCATATTTACGTATGCAATAATCCAATATATTGCAATAATCCAATATACTGTACTGCGTATTAAAATTATATGCTTTCATAATTATAAGTTTTATTAGTATGGCAAAATAAGTTTTGTACTTTATATGAAATGTTGGTGTTAAATTGCACAGTAAAAATGAAAAAAGTTTCTTTTTATGTCGTAATTTTATGTGATATTTCATTGGGAAAACTTGTTGGGGTGCGCAAATCCTCCCTCTTTATTTTATTAAATGAATTCTTTAAATTACACTACATTGATTGAAGAACTAAAATTCGCATAAGAAACTTTAAATATGATGTGATTAATTTATTAGTTAAGAATTCAATGCCATAATAATGTTTGAAGTGGTGAATTGGAAATGAGATGAAGTTCAGAATGTTCGGCGGTAATATTTTGTACACGAGACCTTATCGAGCAGGATTTATAAGTTAAAGTTAATTCTGAGTTATTACGAATGTATCTTGCCCAAGATAAGATTCAAATCCACAAATTGTTGAACTGAAGACCAAAGTACTAACCATTCAACTTCTATCTCGCTGCAATAATAATGACTACACCCTAAAAATTATCAGAACATACTAGTTTGAAAACTACATTCAGTTGAAAATTTAGTTTAGTTAATTAGTTTAAATGGCAAATCTTTTTGGCGTAAAAATATGACATTTTTTCTATTTTATATCAAAAAACATGAACATGCTTTAACTATTACTGTAAGACATAATAAGAAGATAACAGAAACATTTTTAAGTAGTTAAAGGGCCAACAATTTTTTTAACTACTTTATGTCTTGAGTAAATTTAATTCATTGGATACATTTGACGAGTTTGAGACTTGTCTCATCTGCTTACTTCAATACAATACAGTCTTCAAATAATTCTGTATTCAAGAAGTTAAACCGATTTATGATTCTCATGAAGTAAAAGAGGGCTTAAAATGTAAAAGAAATATACATAATGTTTAATTAAATAGCTTATAGAATTTCAAAACAAAAGGATTTATAAGCATCTTAAAGGATGCAATGAACTTTTTCCCTACTCTTATAAGTAAATCAGATTTATAATTACATTAAGGAAAAAAATTGTCTTTTAATTAAATTAACTGAACAAAACTACCTGTAAACGTAGTGATAAAACTGACTTTTCGTAAAAGATATGTTCACTAATATAAAATGAAGGTAAACACATTCTTTATCAATATTCATGCTTTTTAGCATTCACTGCATTAGTAATAATAATGAGTAAGTATTTGGATTTTTCCCCCATATACCTCAAGCTTTAATGTACTTGTCCACAACCAAAATACATGAACCATCCAAAAACTTGTCCACGAATAATATCTACAAATTATAGAAAAGTTTAGGCTTTCTCAAAACCAAAATCCACTAATTATTTATGAACCTGGATTTGTACACAAATTTAGACTTATCCAGAAACAAATCCTTATAAACTGCGCAGAAACTTATATATGCATACAAAGGAAATCCACAAAATCAACTAGTTCACAAATAAAATCATGACTCACAAATTGTCCATAAATTTGGACTTACCCACAAACAGAATCCACAAGTTGTCCATAAACTTGGACGAATACAGAGACAAAATTTACAAAATTAATCTTGCTTACAAACAAAACCCCTATCAACAAACTGACCACAAACTTGGACTCATCCTGAAGTAATATCTAAATCCACAAACTGTCATCAAATAGTCTTGTACACAGACAAAATCTAACTCCGCAAACCATTCACAAATTTGTAGTTGTACACAAACAAAATGATAATTAACAAACTGGATTTGTCCACAAACAAAATAACTATCAACCAACTGGATTTGTTCACAAACAAAATGCAAACCTACAAACTGCTCAGAAACTTGCGAGCAGAGACCAGGAATCTCTCCTGCAATGTCATGGATGGGTTCAGAAGCGTGAACTCATTCCCAAAACCTCGAAACTGTAGAAGAGCTCTTCTGTGTAGTCATATCAGTTAAGCGACGCATTACAACCGACAATCATTAGAAGCGCAAATAAATAATTTCGAGTCCTATAAAAGTGAAACGAGACGTGAGCAAAGTCATGGCAAAAAAACGTGTCGACAACCCATGCGAAAGACTCGTGCGAAGCGATACGATTCGAACGGAAATGAGCTTTTTCAAGAACTCCCCTACCACCTACTTTAGACCCGGGGTTGCAAGAAAATGGGGTTGGAAAAAAATGCTTGAATCAATGCCACACAAACTAAAAGAACAATAGAATCAACAACTCTAAACCGAAACTCCTTTTTGTTTTTAAGCACAATCGTGAGCATTTTGAGGTTTTCTGCCGCCTGTTTTTTTTTTTTTTTTTTTTTGTTTCCTCCTGCCTCCCTCCACCGTTTCAGTTGTGTAGGGAAGTCTCCCACCTCAGACAAAGTCTCAAAAGAACTTTTTTTTTTTTCGTTCTTCCAACTTGTCTATTCTTCCCTTTTTCCACTTCCTCCTCTTGAGATGGATGCGACTGCCTTGAAAATTCAAACTATTTGCGAATGAGCTCAAAGAGTTGGAAAAAGAGAGCATAGCATCGAAAGTTCAAGCAATTATTGTTTTTTTTTTTTTCCCTCGAAAGGACAGTAGCAGTTGTCCGCCAAAAATGTTATTCTGCAATAAAAACTTGCATTATGGTTATAGTTTATCAATTTATATTCTTTGAGATATTTCAATTAAAAGATAAAGAGTCACTATCACATGAAAATGATATTACCATATTTTTAAAAGATATATTCAATTAAAAGATGAATATAGTGACGTTACCAGTCATTATTGAACAAAAAATAAAAATTTTTAATTGCAATTTCATGAAATTTGTATTTTAAATAAGCACATTAATTTTTCTCCGCGAATTTTCCAATAACAATTGTAGTTGATTTCATATATAAATACATAAGATATGAATAAACATGTTGTTTAATACATTAATATGCAATTAATAATTAATAATATTTTTATATATTTTATGTAAATTAATAATTACAAAATAACTACGAATGACATTAATTCATACAAATAATTCATAGAAATTAAATTATACATTTATAAATCTCTTATCTTGTCATGGCATGGAAAATAAATAAAATGAAGAAAATTATTGAAAGAAAAATTATCCGCAGTTTCTGGTCCCACTTTTCATAAACAATGAGCTATATTTGTGAGTCACCTGAAAGAATACACGAAAAAATTGTAAGCACTTACTTTGATAAATGTGGATGTAGGAAACGAATGCAAAATTCCTTTCCCTAGGTCTAGTTATCCGAATGGTTAGCAGTCTGATATTCGGTTCAATATTAGCGGGTTCGATTCCCACTTCTTGTTTAAATGTATGTAATAGTTTAGAACCCAATTTAAATTGAAAGTCTCAGTCTATTAAGCATTATTGTGCAAAAATTAACCGATGAAGGGCATACAAATCAAACTGAAATTAGGTGTAACTGTATGATCATGCTTTTAGGAGTGCAAAGTTCTATGCTACCAATCACTATTGGACAACAGAAAATGGAAATCAAATTTTTGCATACATGTATGTTTGAGTTATAGGGATGTTATAGGGAATTTTCCAGGTTTTTCCCTAATATAACACATGAATGTAGCCCAATATTTGTGAAAATTCCTCTGGAAAGCAAAATACTTTGGATTTTTAAATGGCTTTTAACATCCTTTAGCTGTTAGGGTATTAGGTACGTGATCTTAAGCATCCATCTCTAAGTTTCAATAGTAATTGGGATTGAACCTGAAACCTTCCATTTCTAAGAGTGTCATCTTATCATTTGGCCATAGTGAACTGAATAGATTAATTTCTTGATCTATATGGCACATAACATTAAAGAAACTTTTGTTGTTCGATAAGGCCTGGGATAGAACTCGACCTTTTCATTCGAAGAGTTCGATTTTACCTCAGAGCCACAGTGAACCCAATGCATTAGTTTCAAAGAGGACAATTTAATGGATGAAGTTCGTCAATTTATAATTAAAAAGATTGATGATATTCATTAGGGTTTTTACTTATAGTATTATTAAATTATAAAAAATCATACATTACTATCCTTCTATAGAAGACAGTTGGAGGGGGGGGGAAAGCATAAAAATTTCTGAACACGAACTCTCCAGCACACACTTGATCTTCCGATACACTTGAAGAGAGACAAGGGAAAAACTAGGGAAAAAAATTCCCCTGAGACTAACTTATTGCATAAAGCTGGAGAAACAACAATGTGGAGGTAATAGTAATAACAATAAAAAGGAATAAAAGAGCCCGGAAAAATACATATAAAAACGTTCGATGAGTGGGTGAATAGGGGGGAGGAAAAGATGTCTCAATTGGATTTGTACCCTCTTTTCCTACTTGTCGTATAATGAAATCATCTA
The DNA here is from genome assembly GCA_026290005.1 of Latrodectus geometricus. NCBI lineage: Eukaryota > Metazoa > Arthropoda > Arachnida > Araneae > Theridiidae > Latrodectus > Latrodectus geometricus. The sequence goes on from JAPDSC010054520.1 coordinate 67,223, forward strand.
CAACAGGGGAGGACTTCTGTACGTATGCGCAGGATACGCATGAACACGTACCCTCGAACACACGCGAAAAAGTCTTTCCACTGCATAATATCGAAAAGAGAATCTAAAAATCCAGAGGGATATTTTTATTATATTTTTAGAACAGGCCCTGCTTTTGATTGTGTTAAACCTGACCAGAGTACGGTTAAATGCTCCCAAAGTTCTGAAGCACTGAGTTTATGGGCCTCAAAATGTGCATATATATTTTTAGTTTATTATATTCGTGCATTTATTTATATTTTTTCCATAAACTTATATTTATAAACTTTCAAGAGTCTGCTGAATTTTTATACAAAAGAAGCTCTATATCGATATGAGGTATGGTTTATCGATTCCTTTTTTCTCACCTGCAGCGAAATAGTTTGATTTGAATTTCTGAATCTCTGAATATTTCAGCGAATTTTTTTGAATTGCTTTGTTTTGTGGTTACATTTTGTAGAGCATTGAAAAAGCTCTTTCTCTCGTATAAAAATGTTTGATTCCATTCAAACATTTGAAAGTAAAACGAGTTATATTATGGATACCGAACGAGTATATATATATGGTAAATAAAAAATTGTTCCAGAAATATTTCAAATAAAAATGTGTAATGTCAACACTCTCAGCTTGTCAGCTTGGGTTTTTAAAAAAATTATTACCACTTTCATTAACACGGAATCCAACATTTCATCATTAACACGGAGTTACATAAGTTAGAAAGGTAATGCTGGATGAAGCTATTATTTACATAAGTTAGCATACAAAGGCTTGAAACCTGTTAACGAGGACCCTACCTAAATATTCCCACATCCGCTAATATGCGAAATCAAGAATTTTCCGCATTTTGCTAGTTGGTGAGAGCATTAAAGGCTTCTGTATTGTTAAAGTGTAAAAGTTGATTGTTGAATGAAAAATTTCTCCTAAATAATCTGGATATTTTAACTAAATATCTTACATATTGAAAGATAGAGAATTAATTTCCTTAGTAGTTCTATTTTTTCCTAGTTTTAATATTAAAATTACTTCTATATTTTTATTTAGATTTTAATTGTTGCTTAGGTTTTAAAAAAAATTAGATAATAAAAAAAAAGCAGACAATTTTTACAATTATGTATGGCGAGGCTTGTCTTATTTTAGATTTTGTGTCATAAAACCTAACCAACCAACCAACCAACCAACCTCAGTATTTATAACATTTTAAGCCGTTTGATTTATTGTTCTATTTTTTTTAATTGATTGATGGTTCTGTCAATTAGTTATTGGTTAATGGTATATACTTGATCTTGATTATTTAGATATCGAATCGTAAATAAGCAGTCTTATATAATTCTAATCGTACAGAAACATTGTTGTTCCTTTATCAAAGATTTTAGTTTTACCTTAAAAAATGTGAAGATTATGTTGATAATTTAAAAAATCAAACAATTATAAATACTAGTAAGAAATGCGAAGATTGTTTCTTGGTATCTTGAGATATGAAACAATTTTCAGAAATTTAACGGATCACCCTAGTTAAATTACGCATTCTTAAATAATCAGAATAGCTGATTTCTCCACTTTAAGTGATAGCGTTATATGTATATATTATTCTTTGAAGGAAATTATTTTTAATTTTTTTGTAAAAAGTGCAATCTAATTAATTTTTAAATTTTATTTATGAAAAATACATTTTCTATGGGCTGTATACATACTTATAGAATAGAAAACAAAAATAATCAAATCGTGCCTTTTACGAGCTTGCGCTATTGGGCTGTGTACTAGGCGGTGTCATTATAAAACTTCTGCCCACATGTTTATTATACTTCCTCGTTGCGTAATATACTAGGCCTTTTTGGAGTGGAAGGTCTTGGATTTGATCCTAGCTACTGCCAAGCAACTGGAGAAGGATGTTGCACTCTTACCTTTTGCGTACTTGCCTATTGACATGCTATATTTAGAGATTTTTGGGTTTCCTCCTTTGCAATACGTGATTAAGTCCTACAGTCAACAAGTAGTACTTCTGGATGGCAAAATCACAATGGCTGATATAAAAAGAATTAAATTAATATAATGAAGAGCCTTACTGTTAAATGTCTTAAGACAGCTTTTAGCATTAAGGTTTCCAATGTCAGTATGAAGCGTCTAAAAAGATTTCAGTGAATTTTATCTCTATGATTGTTTTAAACTAATGAAGTAACTTATTTAATTATTAAATAAATTTGTCTTATTATATCTCATCCTCGTTATAACTTTATTTCAATAAAATGACAGTTTATTTTATTCAACTCGATTTCTTTCTTAAGAAAAAGAAAACTATTTGACAATAAAAAAATAAAAAAACTTTGTTAGCAGCAAATGAAAATTATAATATAACTATGAAATACGAATTCCCCCTCTTTATATGATGAATTTCTTTATTAGAAATAATTACTTTACGTACTTTTAATAATAAAATAAATTTTATCAATATTTTTTACTCTAATTGGAAATATTAAGCATTTTTAAATTTTAGAGTTTAATAATTTAATTCGCTAATTACATACTTTTTATTGGTTTAACATCAAATATAGTAAAAAAAAATTATATCCAAGGTTTCTTATTACTCTAACTACTATAAAATTTTTAAATATGTAACCACATTTTTAACAATTAGCAATACTATTTAATTAATATATCAACTATCACGACATTTTAATTACTATGCCAACATTTGAAATTTTTTAATTATAATTTGGATATTAAATAGCAACTTTTTAACCAATTTTACATGTTTTTTTATATTATATATATATATAATTTTATATGCAGTTATCAAGGGCATAATTTCATCAAATATTCTTAGTTAATATTTAAGGTAATATGGAGGTTAAAAAATTTTTTAAAGCTAATGTAAGTTTATTATATTCTAATTTTATGAAACATATATTTAATATGAAAGAAATTTTTCATATGAATATTACGTTTTTTGCGGAAATTCAGTTCAACAAAAATACTAAATAAAAATTTACTTAATAAAAAGTGTTATTTAGTATTTACAAAAATACTAAATAACACTTTTTACAAAAATAAAATTTTTAAAATTCTTAATTCTATTTGAAATCTTATTGATCCCTTTTGAATTAGATGAATCTGAAATACGTGAAAAATACATTGGAGAAAACTATCTTTTTATGTATTTGTGAGGTAGCTATGAACAGAATATGATGCTAATTTGTTTCCTACAATATTATTTTTTTCCCTCGCAATGAAAAGTTGTAAGAATATGTAAAGTTTAAAATCCAACAATTTTCTTCAATAAATAATGTTTTATTCTAAAAGTCTTGAATAGATCAAATAAATGCCACACTAAATTGGCTTCCATTCGCATTTATTTAAATTAAAGTTAGCATTTTTAACGCAACACTTTTTTTTAAAACGGAAGGCATTTTAAATTTTAACTGTTTTAATTCATCCGTAAAAATCAAAGTAATTGTAATGTGCAAAGTTTCAAAGTTATGACATTAGTTAAAAAGATATTTAAATATTAATATAATATAATATAAAATATATAAAAATATCTAATAATAAATAATAAATGTTGTATCTAATAATACAAAATAATAAATAATATAAAAATATCTTTTTAACTAATGTCATAACTTTGAAACTTTGCAGGTATTTATGTTTACTGTATAACTGAAACAACACAAGAAATTTTATTCGATAATTTAGGCAATTTTACAGCACTGCCTAAGGATAAAAAATTTTCATTAAATTTTACGTTCCAAAAATAAAAGGAGGCAGATAATCTCTTTTGAAAAACACAAGAAGCAAAATTACACGTACGAAATAGTTAATAACACATTATACGATTACTTAGTGATTATATTACACTAATAACGATAAATAATGACCATTGAAATTGTTAATTGAAATTACAAAAAACTATTGAAAAATAAACAGATTTTATATTATTAGTTTTTGCAATATTTTTGAGTATTTTTACAAGATATTTTTATCATTTTTATTAAAAATTAATTTTTCAGCAGTTACTAAAGAAAAATAGTATCATTTATAAATTTTAAAAATTAAAGTGGTTTTGGAAATGATAAATGCAATTTTTTTATAGAGTTTTAAAATAAATACAAACATCTTAAATTTCTATATTGAGATTAAAATAGAATATTTGATTGATGAAATATGTAAAAGAGATGAATATTTGAAATCTACACGTCATATGCTTTCCGTCACAAAAAAGAAATAACAACCCGTCGTTTGGCTTACGATACAATGAAACTAGCACTTTGTTGCTTAATTTCTACAACTTCTACAACAAAAAGAACACATTAGATATGGATTTATAAGCTGAGAAATTACCCCATGAAAATTAGAGGGAAATACACGTGCTTCTTGGAAGCTTCCAGAAAACTCCGTTACCATCTCATTACGTGGGCGTGAATTCATGTTTAAGCGATCTTGACACTCATTTCGGTGTAAATAAAACTGTTTCTTCGCATAGAAATGATGTTGAAAGAATAGGGAAAAAGTAGATTGGTATTAAAAAAAAAATTGGGCGGGTTATGATTTTTTTTCTTTAGCATGGCTTCCGCCAGCTACTTAAAAACCTTTTTCGAAAATCGTTGGAGGTCTTTCCCGGACCGTGTGCTTTTCTGTTCAAGCAGATCTTGACACTCTTATCCAGCTAAAAGAGCTGCCATTCCGAGAAGAAGAAAAAAAATCCCTTTTTTCCCCATCCCTTCCATCTTGTAAATGTGGAAAAATAAATAAAAATGTGGGAAAGTGTATATATTTGCAATAGCAGTGGAGAATGAAGCGTTAAAAAGCACAAGGTAGGAGGCTAAGGAGAAGGCGAACAAGAAAAAAAATGTTTTTTTTCCAGTGCCAAGTATAACCCTTTTGTGACAAAAATCAACTCTGGAAAAGATGTTCGATGAGACGCAGTTCCTGCCTCTTAATATTTTTCAAGAGAAACTAGGAATGTACGCCAAACGAGCATTTTATGGAAGACTGGAGAGTGAAATGTTATCTACATTTGTTTCATTTTTTAAAACGCAATTTTTTTTTTATTTCCTATCAAAATATAACCATTTAGATAATTTCTTTTTCAATTCAACTGATTTAATCTAAACTAACTATATGAATATATTCCATTGACATAAATTTCGGTAATCAGTGATTTTTCATCTTTAGATCATTTAGCTCTTGTATATTGTATATTCTATATCTTCTATATAGCTCTTGTATCTTGTATATTCATTAGTAAAAATTAGCTACTAAACGCAAATAATTGCAGTCACACATTTTGTGTTGTAAATTATTAATATTTATACATTTAAAATTTTTAACTATTTAATTTCATGTCGTACATATTTAAAATCGTAATATATAATAATAAAACTGATTTTAGCTGCAGCACACAAATTTGTTGATTGTTATTTTTCCTCTACATTAATTTTAACTCAATTCAATCACTTTTAATCTCGATACTTCTGAAATTAAGAAATAAGTTATTATGATAGAAGGGAATTGTTTTTATGACGAAAAATAATGCGTGAATTAGAAAATATTTTGCGAAAATGACTCTCTCATCATATGTTAGAATTCATTCTGCTTATTGATTTGTTTGTCACTCAACAGTCGTTTTTCTTTTTCTCACAAGGACGAATTAATGTGGGTTTTAAGTTGAGAGAGAGAGAAAGAGAGGGGGGGGATTACTGAGATCTACCCTTGCAGGGGAGATCGAACTAATGAAGTATTGAATTTAAGACTAATGAATTAACAAAGCAATAACTATTGAATTATCTGATATGTATGGAATTAAATAAAAAAGACGGCTATATATAATTCGATAGATGTAAGGATATTTGATATTAAATATATCACTGCTCAATATGTAATACTTTCCGTTAAATAAATAAGGAATAAAACCTTAAAAAAAAAGCTTAAGTAAATTTAATTTCATGAGACAATATTTTTTAAAATTTATTAGAGATCCTTTCAGCTTTTTACAACTAAAAGATAAGATATAATTTAGGTAAGTTTTACCTTAAAGATAATATATTTAAATTATATATTACTAGGTAAAAAAAAAAACACGTACTACATATCACATCTAATTTAATTTTTTTTTTATATTTGCTAGTACAATATAGCAATATATCAGAGGATTGTAGAAGTTGATTTGTAATTTATGAAACATATTTTAAAATGAGGGTAAAAGTTCACATATTTAGTCAAAATAAAAATCTCGGGTAAAATAATACAAAATATAAAAAGTTTAAGTTAGTTAAAATAAAGGGATTCGCTTTAAAATGCTACGAAATGTAATTCATTTAAATATAATCGAACCTTGCAAAGTTCTTAAACTGTCCTTTATTTAGCTTAAAAATATTTTCAATTTTTAAATTCGAATTATAAATTATACTTTGGGGTATGTGTATGTATTAAGTGATTCGACTTCAGAGAAACACATAAGTTTGGTCTTTTATTTAAAATAATGGATTTATTTAGTGCCTTTGAATTATATATAGTGTTGAAGTAGCTAAACTCGTTAAACAAAGCTTTTGCACAAGAAGATATCATCTTGGTAATGTGAACACATACTATCCAAATGAAAGAACAATACCAGCAACAATGATCTTCCATTAGCGGAAGGAACACTGAAGGAGGCTGCAACTGTTGACCTGTAGGTGACAGATGTTGGAGGAGTCATATAATATTCGACCAGGGGAAACCAGAATTAAATGATGCATCAAAATCCGAGCGGAAGTTGTAAAAGTGGTCATAATCCCCCCACTCTCGTCGCTTTGCAAATGGGGGCACGCTTCGTCGAATCCTTTGCTCTCCACGAGCTGCTAATGCTCCTCTTCCGAAGGTAACTGAAGCTACCACTGCTCGCGGTTTTCTCTTTTTATCTTCCCCCCCCCCGCCCACTCGCCATCCTTTTTCCACAACTTCGGCTTTTTCTTTCCTTTTTTCAACAGTGTTGTGATAGTCTACTTAATGACGGTTCGAATTCTACGACGCTCTGTCGGTTCTTCAACCTAATGAAGTTCACCCAAAAGAATACTCAAACATTTTAAAAAACAAAACATTTTCTTAAGTTGAAAGTTGGGTACATATGAAAGTCTAAATTTGGTACCCAATAAATGTATCCACCTGTTTTCCAATTTGATGTTTTCAAATTCTGTGAGCAATATTTATTGTAAGCAAAGAATTTAATCTTTAGTTTTTCAAAAGGTTAGATTTATCTGTCTCTCAACGTTTTTCCAAGTAAAAGCTAATTAAACCGGCATCTAGTGCTTAAAGTAGATTTCGAACTACTACAAATACCAGTCTTAAGTGAGAACTGAACTCAAGAGTTATTGAACCGAAGATTAGTGATTAGATTTTCATTCGGTTGCCGACTCTGCGATTGTCCAACAGTGTCATTTTTTAAAGCCATACATTTATTTTGCCATGCCTTTTTTTTTTTTTGACAAAATATGAAATTGTTTAATAGTTCCTTAAAATAACTAGTGTTTTAAATCAACTTTTAAATCAATAGACTTTGAAAATGTTAAATATGTTAAAACTAAAGGCTTACAAGGGTTTAATGGTTAACTTTAGGCCGTGAGGTGGTTGTTCGTTGATGTGAAAACATTTGACATACAATTTTTATACATTGGCATACAATTTTTATACATTATAAATACAATTTTTTACATTGTGTTGCAAAATGTTTTTCGAATGAATTAAATTGTAAGTCTGAAATCTTAATTTAAAATTGTTATAATGTAGTGATAAATTCACACAAACGCATTGAATTCAATTAATTTAGAACAACAAACATATTTCCTGTTTTTAAATTCTGCATACAAAACTGATTTTATTTTGATTAAATTTTATACTAAACTGGTCATAAACATTTAAATTTTAACTCTCTTATATATTCCTAGCCGAACGGTGCCATGTACTGATTGCTAATTAATAATCGAAGATGGTTAGCGTTCTGGTCTTCGGTTCAACAATTCGTAGAATCGAATCTGAGTTCAGGTGTTTGGAATTCCCTTCAAATTGTAGGTCCCGGTCCTATTAATAACCATGTGCAATAAATGATCCTTATACTATAAATAAACCAAACCTAACAAAACTATTGGGCAAAATATGTAATAATTTTATATTTCTAAATTTTGTGTCGAATATTTGTATTAAATTAAGATCTTAATCTTCAATTTTCTCAAAAGTATTATTTATTAAAACTCCAACATTTTCTACATTTTATATGATAAAGACAAAATGGAATATTTTTTCTAGTTCATAAAAATCGCAGATAAAGTTTCACAGATTTAGCAACTGTCAAATATTTTCGAATGAAATATTTCTTACAAATGGCTTAAAAGTATAAATTTCCGCGTAAATTGTGAGTCGATTTTACATTTAAAATAGTTATGCACACACACACACACACACACACACACACACACACACACACATATATATATATATATATATATATATATATATATATATATATATATTAATTGATTTATTTATTCCAGTATTCAAAAAAATTTCATAAATTTTGCATTTAACGTTTATATTAAATTGGGATTTTAATTCTTGATTTTCACGAAACTTGAACTTTTGCCTTGCCTTCATTTGATAAATGCAGAACTATCTAGTTTATAAAATTTAAAGAAAAATTTGTAAAAATGATAATTTCTTTCAAAGCTAAGGTAATTCACATTTTAAATTTACAGAATATTAGTCATTCATTTCTACTCAAAACCGATTAATTGTTGATATATCATTGATATAACGCGAATATCATGAATATGATATTTACATTTTTTTTCGAGTGAAAAAAATTTACTGTAATTGTGTAAATATTACAATCTATTTTAACTCAAAATTGATTAATTGATGTAGAATTGATAAATATAAATGAATATGATAATAACATTTTTTATCAGAAGGGGAAAATTTACTCCAGAAAAATATCTAATAAATAATTCTTTCATTGATTTCTTTTATTGTAAATATATATATAATATTCTTTTATTGACGTTTTCTTTATTGATTCTATTCTTAAATATTCTTTTATTGATTTTACTTCACTATGATGATTGTGATTGAAATAACAAATTTAGTTATCTATATAATTAATCTTTATTTTTATTTTATTAGTTATTATATTATTAAAATATTCTAATAATTTTACGCACTTCACATATGCTTTGCATTCTTAAATTGCAGAACTGCTTCATGGTCTTAGGTTCAACAGTTCGTAGGTTCGATCCCCCGCTCTTGGGATTGGATGCTTGTAGCGATCTGAAATACATTTTAGAGTATAATTATCGGGCTATTCTATACTTGAATAATAAACAGCGGCAAATAGCGATTGAGCGACAAATAAAACATACACCAACCTCTTTCTAACAGACATAAAAGCAATTATGGAAGAGAAAAATTTATTTTTATAATTTCACGCATTATGTATGAATAAAAGTTTTTCTTCTTGAGTTACAAAGAAAAAAAATTAACGATGAACGAAATTAACATTTGAGAACCGCAAATAAATTCCACTTTCCCTCTCAAACCTTTTTACTTATTTCCACCACGAAACAATTCATTCGACTTTAAAAGTCATTAATATATAAGAAATCTTAGATACCGAAATATACGTATACAAACAAATAATTTAAGAAACCTCTTTAAAATTCTCCATTGAATCTGCGTGATGTAAATTTGTAATTTTGTCTAAGATTGGAAAAGAAATAAAGAAAGAAAAAAATGCTTTTAACCAAGATTGTACTTTTCCTTCCTGTAATTAAATTTAAGATTCGAAAAAGAAAATGGCAAAAGCAAAATATATAAAAGCAATTTTACGGTACAATCATCAAGCGATAAATCGTATGAGCCGCTTTAGAATGTATGGCGCCATCTGTTGCGAGCGGTAGCAACACATGAGCCAGGGTTTGCCGCTGCGAATCAGAATCAATGCCAACTATTTTGAAATCAATGTCATCCTGTTGTTTCTTAAGGAGTATAAATGAAGCGGAGAATGCATTAATCTAAATTGCTGTTCCCTGGCTCTGAGATACTTTATATTAGATTGACTCTACTGAGAGGGACCAAACGATCCTTTTGTTCTTGCTTCGGCCTTAAAATAATCTACTGACGAGCAGATATTCCAACAAAATTTTTCTTTAATGTATCACCTGACTCGCAGCCTTTTAATGACGTCCACATTCTACGTTTCGGGTTCAAACGATTTTTTTCTTCTTCTTTTTTTTTTTTTAAATTCTTTTAGCCTCCTGATTTATAATGATGGTTACGTTCTGAATCCAAAAGATTTTTGTTAATCGATTCGATTGAAAAGAAACGTTATAAAAGGAAAACAATCTTCGGATACTGTTATTTGACTCCCAATTATTGTTAAAAAAATAAAATCCCATTATCTGTTATTAAAAACTTGTTATAATTAACAGTTACTTTGTAACGATTATTTAAAGCAAATGTATGGGAAGAAAAGGCTTGGTAGAAATAATCAATAATATGTATTAAATACTAAAATGGTATATATGCATTTTTTTCATAAAATGTAGTGGACAGGTTAAGGCTATTTTAAGACGTGTCAATATCCACCGCGTAATTTACCTTCAGTAAGAAATTTCCATACCTAGTGGCCCATATTTAAGTATCGCAAAGGAGGAAATCAAGAAAACAACCAAAAAAGACAGATGCGCAAACAGAAGGTAGAATCATCCATCTCCTGTTGTTTAACAGTGACTAGGACCAAACACGGAACCTATCGCTCTGAAGAGTATACATATTTTTGCAGTGCATATAAAGCATATGCATACAACACAAATTTCTAAAAAATGACATTAAAAAAGATGTAAAGCGTTTATTTTGCCTAAATGCACTTTAATATTCTTATTAATTTCCAAGATTAATTTTTTTGTCAGGAAACATTTTGAAGATAAACAGTATTTTCGTACTAAAAGGAGAGCATTTTTAATTTCTATGAAAATAATGAACTTCAGGCAAAAATGTAAAAAACGGAAAAGTGTTTTTTCGGATGAAAATATTTTTTAAAAAAGCTCTTTAATTGATTAAATTTAAAAAATACCAATTCCAAATATAATGCAGTCTTGAATTTATTTATGTACGTGTGGAAAAAAAATATTGCGTTATAAATTTTTTTTAAGAAATAACTAAAATTGCTTAGAAATATATAAATTATAATGCAAAAAGTGGAAATTATAAAGATATGTGAAAAATACTATCATTTGAATAATTTATATGAATTATTTACATAAAAATATATAATATGCAATTATTTCTAAAAATAGAAAATTTTTATATTTTTTTATAGTTATGGAATGCATAAAATATTTACGATCGACAATACTAATTGAGTTTACTGAAAGTAACATTTTTAACATTTCTTTTACGTTTAAAGAAACATTAATAGAAACTTATTAATAATATTTGAAGTTTTTTGATAATTTTTTCCGATACTTTTTCAAGAAAATAAAATTCTAGAACTTATATTTTCTTGAATTAATTGAAGCAAAAAGAACAAGATAGTTAGCAACAGTGTTTTTAGAATATTTTTGAAAATTTGGAATATCACCAACTGAAAAATGAATAATTTTTTTGATTCCTTAAAATGTTATATATATATATATATATATATATATATATATATATATATATATATATTATATATTTTTTTTTAAATCGTATATGGAGTAACTAATATTAATTAATGATTGATTAAGCTTTATAATTTTTTACAAATATGTCAGCTTTTATTCCATGAAGCTTTATTTATGGAGTTCAGTTTCCGGATTAAAAAAAAATATTACGTTCTTTATTTTTATCAGCAACCAAACACATTTTCCAAACTGAATCGATATCAGAATATCGTAATTGATATAACTTAGCAATAATTTTAAACGAAATATAAGTATTTTATACGGTTCTTTATTTTTCAGAAAATTCGTCTTAAAATACTATAATGTATTTTAAAACAAATAGTAGAAAAAATATTTGAGAAAGGTTCACGAAACAGTTTATGTGTGATAAAAAAGTACCAATCTAAAAACCCATCCACTAGGAAAAAATGGAGCCAAATAACACGACTTTTCATCCATAATAGAAAACTATTTATCAAATACATGGTTGTTACTTTGATAAACTATCAGTATTTCTTTAAACAAGAGTTCAGTTCTAATAATTATTTTTCTGCTTTTACATACCAAAACTTGACATTTACCGACAGCAGAATGGGATGTCCAAAATCTGTGATTATTTTTTTGTATTTTTTTTTAATTTATTTAAAAACATATTCCAACGAGCACGATATGTAACTACTCTTGAAATCAGAGAAACAATGGCGTTGCAAAATTAAAAATTACGATAAATAAGAATAATTTAAGGAGGAACTTGGTTGAAGTTTTTAAACATTTCAGTTTTGACAGTACACATTTATTTATTAATTGAGACAAAGTTAAAATCTATAGCATTGGGTATATTCTAGGTTTTTGATTTAAATAGCTTCTATTGTTGTTAAAACAATGAGCTTAAAATACCTTAATATTTAGTTTTTTTGCAAATAAGCTGTGCCTAAATTTCTTTTAATCATAAGTTCTACTTTCTATTTCAATTCTTATGAAATATGTACTGAGCAGCAATATGATTTGATTTGGTATCAATGTGGCACCAAATTTGGCGTTAATTTGATGTCAATTTTACTTAAACGTTTTGGTCAACGAGATTTAACACAAGTACCGCAAACTGAACATGGAAAATCAAAAGATAAAGAAATCTATGATTGTTACAAAGAATCGGATAAAATCATGGTGATATAGAAGTAGGATCCAATAGCTACTTCATGCTGAGTGATAGGAGATAAGAAGAACAGGTAGAAGAGCTCTTAAGGAAGACCTCAGCGGATCGAGACCCAGAAGAGGAACAAGAGATAATTTGGGGGATAAACTTGAAAAAAAACATTTGCAAATAGGAAATTTCTAATGGGAAATTAAAGGCAACTACAGTATTGTAGAATAGTGAAAAGAGTTTTATGGAATAGTATTTTCTCTTCTTAGAAGGTTGTGATATTAATGAGGATAATGATTATCACAACATATCAACATTTTCGAATAATATCTAAGTAATGTTAACATCTTTCCATACATGTCATCTCTTGAATAACAAAATTTTAACATTCACATCTTTATTGATGAAATTTTTTAAATTTTAATATATGAAGTTAAATAAAAAGTTGCTCTCTACAATATTCCGGACAAATTGTTGAGTATTTCTCACTTAAATTAATGAAGAATTGATAAAATGTTTCAGTTTTTGATAAATTTTCAAACTTTTTATCCAATAATGTTTAATTGATATGATGGAAAATCTAAATCACATATTTTGTATTACACAATAAGATATTCATATTTCCCGATGGCAACTTGCAATGTACGTAGTTATAAGAAATCAAAGTACAAAAGAATTTTGTTTTTAATTTTAGATCTATGGAAAGAAGTAAATTACTATTAAAACATGATAAATTGCTTACAAAGTTATAAGTAGTTAACGGAGACCTGAATGCAGAAAACATAACTTTTTTTTAAACTATATAAAGCGAATTATATTTTAAGTAAATAACAGAGAAAGATTTCAGTTCACAAAGTTTATTCTTGGACAAAGTGTAAGCGAGAATTCAAACCTAATCGTCACATTTTTATAAATAATTCATTTTTTTATAAATACTATAAAAGAGTTTTAAACTAAAATTAAAATAAACTTTTTATTGAATTTTTTTGATAAATGAAGTTTAATTATATAAATATAGAAGAAGAATTTCAATATATATTTCTTCAGAGAATGTATACCCACTTTCTAATTGCAAAACTTAAGCAATCAAAAAATTATTAGCGATAAAGAAAATAATTCGGTGTTAAATGGAATTTTAATTGAGATGCATTTAAAACAAGAAGAATTTAATCGCGATTTCTTCAGCATTAATCGTGACTCTAAAAATAGTTTTGATGTGATGAAATAAATATAAAACTTCATTTCATAAAAAATGTCGCCTTATAAAAAAATAGATATTTTCGAACTTGTCTCTAAATGTTCCATTTTACACCCCCCCCCATCAGCTTCCCCCCTCAAGACACGTGCCGAGAAAGGCTCTAGGAAAAACCGTTACTGGGTGTATTTTGCAATCGTCTATTTAAAGAAAGAATCAATAGATAAATAAGTTATGTACTCTATTGAAAATAATTCATTTGCCTTAATGGAAAATATCCTGAAAAATAGAAAAAAAATACCACAAAAGATCTTTACTTCATTTTTTAAGCTATACTTTTCGATTTTCATAGAAGCAAGATTTATCTTATAAAAAATATTACTTGATACCTTTATTAAACTATAGAATGAAAATTTTATGTTCTGATTGTAAAACTTTGAAAAAATTTAAAATTTAGAACAAAACTCGACGATTGCTTTAATTTACCATTTCAAAAGTATTATTTTTTATGCAAAATTAATTATAAACAAACACAAATATTTAATAATTTTATTATAATTTTTTGTTATTTGAAGTCCATGATTTTCTTTTAATATTTTTGCTATAGTTTTGCTTAAATTCCAAGGATGAATCATACCAAGCTTCTCATGCGATATAGAAATTCGATAATATATTTCGAATCATACTCTCAAAATGTCTTGTAAAGTTTTATAGAATATTCATGTAATATGCAAAATTTGGCTATTGAAATTTAATATTTAGTTCATAACATTAAGACACAGCCAGTTGGACATTACTTTCTCAGATGAAAGACTTTGTAGAAATCTGTATAAAATTTAATAACAAAATCTAAAGTATTTTTGAAAGTTGAAATATATAACAATATAGATGATACACATTTTAGCATTTTTCAGCTTTTCTTCGTTTCTATCCTAGTATCTAAACTGAAGTGTTATTAAATTTAAGAAAAATAAATTTGTAATAATACGTATCCAATTTTTCTTTACAAAACTGTATGTTAGACAAGTAACTACGGTTACGACTAACACTAGCAACCACGGATATACGAGTAACAGTTATTGTTCAGCATCCGCAAGCCCCTTTAATAACGGGTGCCGGCGGAGACTAACCAAGAGACAAAGAAGTCAAAGGGGGATTACGTTTGTCTCTTCTCATTAAATAAAATAACGAGGCCCTCCGCACCCCCTAATAAAGCTTCGTTTGAAAGAACAGCGGGCATTTAGAGTAAATCTATGTGGGTCTAGATAAATCCCCCTCAATACGTCTCCGACTAAATCTCATATTTGTCTGTCTCATATGTCATTACCTTTCTTTTAACGTAGTTTGCTTTGTCTCTGAAAGCAGTATTCATCGCCTTGATCTCAGTCCAAAATGATTCCATAAACGGAGTACTTTTGCCAATGTAATATAAATTATGAAATTTTGAAGTATAACATAGTACAAATTAATATTAGTTTGGCGATAAAGAAATGCATTATTTTTTTAGTTGATGACTGTAATGTTCGATATCTCATTCAGTATTGATCATTCAATTTCAGATTTAAACTCATTGGAAAGATCACATTTCGTACGAAAAAAAATTTTCTGCTTTTTTTTTTATTTTATTTGGTTTATTCATTTATGAAATGCCGGGTGTTAAAGATAGAAGTCAGCAAAGGGAAAATGCAGTACATTCACAGTTTCTCTTTGATAAAGGGAGAAAATACAAGTCAGGCAGTTTAAAATCGGGAACGGTGTTTATGATCCATATACTTTAATGGCCTATTACTTGTAACTTTGGTTTCATCGATTTCATTCAGATATATTTGATTATAAAGATGTGCGTCACACAGGTAGGACTATTTTCGAAAATATCGATAAAATCACTAAAATGTCCGAAGTTGACCAGCATGTTAGCAGTGAAGCTAAAGATCAGCCACAAAACAGTTTGAAATCATTTGCACCAAGTTAATCAAAAACATGTAAATAAAGCCTTGCATATCGCGTAAAAATAATAGATTGCTTTTCCCTCAAACTAATACAACTTTTTTCTATAATGCCTAGTTAATAAATATTTATTTTTAAGCATACGATCTGAATTTGCTGTTGTAAACTATTTTGGATGTAGACTTGAAAAGCATAAAATTCAAGTCTTTGATAAAATTATCTTAAGGAAAAAATAAGTTTTATAGAAATTTTTTTTAATGTTTAGTAAATATATATATTTATGTATAAAATACCCGTGGCTCTACCCTTTATTCGAGCCCTGTGAAACCCTACGTTTCAGCAGGATAATGCCCGACCGCATCTTGCCGGTATTGTACGGACCTTCCTTGATACGGAACATGTTTGGCTGTTGCCCTGGCCAACACGTTCTCCAGATCTTTTACCAATAGAAAACGTTTGGTCAATGGTTGATGAGCAACTGGCTCGTCACCAAACGCCAGTCACTACGGTTGATGAACTGTGGCAT
The DNA here is from genome assembly GCA_026290005.1 of Latrodectus geometricus. Lineage (NCBI taxonomy): Eukaryota > Metazoa > Arthropoda > Arachnida > Araneae > Theridiidae > Latrodectus > Latrodectus geometricus. Next base: position 83,719 of record JAPDSC010054520.1, read on the forward strand.
CGTGTTGAAGCTGCATGGGCATCTGTACCTGTACATGCAATCCAATCTCTGTTTGACTCAATGCCCAGGCCTATAACTGCTGTTATTATTGCCAGAGGTGGTTGTTCTGGGTACTGATTTCTCAGGATTTATCCAGCCAAATTTTTTGAAAATTTAATCACTTGTTATTTTTAGTATAATATATTTGTCCAATAAATATCATTTTGTTATCTGCATTTCTTCCTGGTGTAGCAATTTTAATGGCCAGTAGTGTATTTAATTAATAAGGTATATTTCAACGGTGTCTACTAGTCTTGTTTTCAAAGTCAGAATTCAGAGTTTTATTCCTATTTATTAAATTTTAAATCGATAAATAAAATTAATTATTTTAAGCCTTAATAAAGAATCTCCTTTTAAGCTTAAAGAAAGAATTATTCTCTTATTTGCGATTACGTTATCATCTCATGTTATTTTTCTTCATAAAGGGTATTTTTTTTCATTTTGATTTGTAATGTAAAATATTAATATTTAACAGAGGAAGAAGAATTATATATATTAAAGTTATTTTTTCACGACGAATATTGTTTCGTATCTCTTAGGTATTTTGCTCTTTTCACAAATCGACTCTCGAAAATTCTGCTTACCTCAGGGGTGAAGTGAAATCCTATTTTCCTCAACGCTTGTCACTTACTCCACAACTCCTTTTAACATTAATCCCTTGTCAAATCTTTTCCCCATCCGATAGGGGAGGAAGTCTATTTTTCCCTCACTGTTTGTCACTTTGATTTCAACGCTTAGTGGTTGTCAAGAAGTAGCCGGCTATATTTTAAAGCTATATTTTAAAAAAATTACCCCGTGTCAACTGAAAAAAAAAATTCAAAGTTAAGTACTGACTTTCAACCGGCTACTTACAAAAAAAAAATAAATAAATAAAATACAATAAGCTTTCCTTTTGCTTATTGTAACTTTAACTAAGAATCGGAATATTGTAACCAAATTTTTATCAATATTTTGTAAATAAAACAAAGTTTTTTTTTAAAAAAAACGAAACAAAAAAATGTTTAAAATTTTTACTTTAAATTTTTCGAAAATGAAATTGAGTCCATTTTAAGTTAAAGAGAGTTATTATATTATTTTAATTAAATCTGAGGCATGAAAGTATACAAAGTCATGTTAAATTTATAAGAAAAATATTTGGAAAAAGTTTACTCGCTTGTACCTGTTCTTGATTTTTTGACGCCATGATAAGCACTAAAATAATAAGTAATAAAATGTGAATAACAAAATGGCAATCCTAAAACTATATAGTTAAAAGGCTTAAAATATCAGGGCTACCAAAAATTAAATTTTATCGTTAATATTTATCGCCAAATGCTTAAAAAAATCAAAGGTTGCCCTGTTTTTCACCGAACCCTAAATATTCTTTGTATTCAATAGATATCATTGTTAACAAAAAAAAAAAAAAAAAAAAAAAAAAAAAAAAAAAAAATTGCAGAATAGAATATTTAACGTACAGGTAACAAAGAAAAAAAAACAATCTCTCCACACATAGAATATGAGCAAACATATTAAGTTAATTATCCTTTTTTCAGAAAAACTAATTTATTTTTTGAGACTATGCTAATTATATGTACGTTGAACAAGTACAGAGCATATTAATAATTGTAGTATTATGTTATTGCTTCACATATTTACTATAGGATTATAAATAGTCTGCTTCAGTGTGATTTTGTCATTTAGCTGCAATTGAAAATTACAAACTTTCTGTTTAGCTAGTTTATTCGGCAAAAATCGGTAATCCTAGAAACGTATTCTAATAACCAAAAATTTCTAATAACCAAATTGTTTCTCTTCCTTTTAACTTCAAACATTTATTATTATTAACTGTTAATTTTCATGTTTTATAAATTAAATTAATAATTTATACATATTATTATTATTAATATAAATGTGAAAATTATATATATAATATGACATAAACTTGCAATTGATGGATTTCATACAGTTCCACAAAAAACCTTTCCGTAGACTGGGTGCTATATTTGCAAACTGCAATGAAGAAAATCGGGAAAATCGAGATCATGCCAACTCATGGAACACCCACTTCTCACAATTTAACTGTAGTGGGATAGAATCTTTTACTTTTCGATTCTCTGAACATGATCTTGACAGATCAGGCAAGTAGACCCCAAAATAGAAATCTCATGCCAGAAATCGACCCATCCTTCTGGATAAAAGCCAAGAATCCCTATCACAAAATCGCACGGGAATTTGTAACAGTGTGATCACTTTTGTTGTTGCTCATTAAGCTTTCCGCATTCTCAAAAGCGGCAGTGATTCAAATTGTGTGCGAAAACCGCTGCTTACTGGAAATCTAGTCTTAAATTGCTTCAATAGGAGTTTGCTTCACCACAAGCGAACTCAATTTTAAAAATTCTTAAGATAATTTAACCCTTATGATATGGTATATGTTGAAAAGATAAACTTAAAAACATTATATTTTAAAAAAATAATTAATTACAATAAGTAAAATAATCACTCCAAATTATTTTTAAAAATATGTAGGGAATGTTTTAAATGGTGAATCGGAAATCTGGCAGGAAACGTAAATGCGTTTGCAAATTGTTTTACAGCAATTTCAGAAAAAGTAGCATGTTTCAACTTCTCGAATAACTTTAATCGCACTGAGTGACTAATTTTAGATATGATAAAATAAAGACAATGCTAATAAAATGTACTCCCTACGTGTCCAGTTCATGGGTTTGAATGGACATCATGTGTATATGTTTGTAGTGGTTCGAAATCTACTTTAAACTGTAACTCCGCATTCCACTTGCCTTGTTTGCCAACAAATTAATATTAACAAACATGCTATCTAATTAACCATGCCTAATAAGTGTTAAGGCGTTATTACCACATAATGGATTACTTGATGACTCAAATATTTTGAAATCATTTTCTTAAACGATTTTATATAAAGCTTTCCATAAAACTAAAAAAAATTAAAAATAAGGACATTTATGTGTGTCAAGAAGTGAAACAATGAGAATTGTCAAAATCGTACTTTTGGAGTCCCATATATGTGATAACAGTACCAATCTTATGACCACACTTATCTTAGAGTGTTGCAGTTTCTAAATCTTCATTTCATTAATGATTGTGCAGATATATTAATCAAAATATAAATGCACAAACATACACACACATATATATAAATTTACATATATTATACGAAAATATTCTATTTATAAAAAACATCGATGATATTTCTTTAGAACATAGTTTAAAAGAGTTTTTACTTTGTGTCCTCTTTTGTATTTTTTCTAGAAAAAAAAATACTTTCTCCTCACTTTTCCCATGTGATAATCCGACAGTTTGACATTTGCCCTCTATTTCTCTTTTGATGCGCTCTGTGAGGACGAGACTTTACTGTCCCTTGATCGCCAACGACTTGCCCAATCTCCAGACTTTAAACAGAAGTTGGTGCACCTTACATATATCTATATGTTGGAAATGGGGAAAAAAATTTCCTCTTGAGCCCCCTGCGAAAATAAAATTTGAAGAGAGGAAAAGAAGGCTTTTTAGCGCGAGATGGCGGGAAAGAGTCCGCAGTGTGGAGAGAAGCGCAAGAGAGGGACATAAAAACATCGATGAATTGAGATGGGGGATTGGTAAGGCCGGGAGAAGAAGAAGAAAGAAAAAAAAAGATGTGGGGAGGATGGGGGTGGAATAGCATTCCTGGCGGTGACAATCTCCGGCGACATTCTTGCCCCTGGATCATCCTTGTTCGCAATCTTCAACAGTCTTCTCCGATATTGTTGCATCTATGCTGCCCGATACTACTAGCTACTGTTACCTTGGATACATCCCTGGGGGATGCTCCGGTCACTCTCGCTCTCTGATTGGCTGACTGGACACCTTCACTCTCGCTCTTCTCTTTCTCTCTCATGTTCAGATTGTCTTCCCCCTCTCACGCACCCCTAGCCCTTTCCGTTAAAGTGACAGGAGGGCGAAATTTCTCGCCCTTTAAATTGATAGCACAACTCAGCAATGGGAGCTGCCCTTCCATTTTGGCGAGTTTTAGGTCATCCTGTATTTTGTGCGCGAACTTCCAGAAACTTTTGACATTATTCCTATTAACTTTCCTATGAAGTATTTTCAGCAAACATAAGCGAATCTGAAAAAAGTAAATAAATAACTATATCAAGGATTAAAACCTTACTTACTATAAGGTGCTAAGTTTATACTTTTCCATATAATGGGGTCTTGATTCGAACCAAAATGTAAAAGAGTTTTGATCGGAATTGTCCGTCTTTCCTTGCGCATGTTTTCAATCTTTTTTTCATTATTTTATCGTAAATCGAGACCAAATTTCCAGTGTGATACCAATAATTAAGCAATAGCTTAGAAAATCGAAAATATATTCATTTAATGAGATATAATGCGCAAAATATAAAATCATTTCGTGGAATATTTTTTTAAAAATAAGTAAAACTTCACATTGAATTGTGAAAAATATTAATAGAAAGGTTATTTTATATATATGTACTCCACATAACAAAATTTTATAACATATTTATTAAGTATTTAAAATAACAATTATGAAGAAAAACTGGCATCTAAAAACGATATAATTAATTAAAATTATGATGGTAAAAGTATAGCATAAAATATTAATATTATTTCAATATATAATTTATTTACAGTTTTTGTATTTATAAGAATGTTAGATTTAATGTGATTCTAGATAAAAATTAAGTAATTCTTAATCATATTATATAATATATATATATATATATATATATATATATATATAAGGACATATTGTTAAATTATACTTTATGTAGAACTTGTTATGTTTAAGGATAATGTACATATATTAATGAATAATTTGATATTCTGTAATTACACATTTTAAATTATTTCCTTTTATTCTTTTTAAAGAAAATTTTTAAAAATTTAGTAAATATTATGCATTTTTTATTTGAAAATATATAATAATTTTAGAAATTGTAATTAATAATTTTTAATGGAAGATTCTATAAGACTTTGTTCCACAAGATACGTAAAATATGAAACTTCTCTAAGCATGCCCGAAAATTTTGAATTTCTCTTTTAGTAATGTGCTTTTTGTGCTCCCAAATTAAAATAAAATTCTTAAATTTATTTGTTTGTTATAAGAAATGCTATATCTATAACGAATAGTTCTTATTTTTATTAAAAATTTGTGCTTGAAATTTTTTTAGATGTTTTTGAAAATAATTGTCTATTTAATTCTGAGCTATAATTCTCTCTTCAATATAATACAAAAATATAATTCAAAAATAATTTAATTTAATTTTTTTATTTTTTTGAAAAATTGAAGTGAAATAGCAGAAAATATTTTTTATCGATTCTATTAAATGTTCATAAAATAAAGTGATTTAATAATTCATAATTTTACATTATTTCAAAATAAATTCAATTTCCTTATTCAACCCAAATTTTCAATTTATTTTTAAGTGTTTATACCATTCTGATTGCAGAATAAGCACGTATGTAACATTCTCATTATTTGAAAATGAGTAAGTGACTAGTTTAACTCATGCTTATTGAAATTAAGAATAATTAACATGTTCAGTGTTAGAAAAAGTAACTAGTATATCTATTTTCAGTGTTCATAACTAGAGTGCTGATTGTTATGGAAAGTGTGTAAGTAGAAATATGACTTATAACCTTTGCTCAATTATACCACCGTGGGGAAACTATCTTGAAATAGTAAGAAAATTAAAAGGCACGGACATTCAGAGTTAAGATATTATTTTCTCGACTCACTCTGATTCAACCGCAAATAAATCTCACTCGCATTGAGCAAGAGTGACAAACACTGTGCCGAGTAGTTAAAGCAAGCCAAAGGGATCGCCACGGTGTCTGGTGGGTGGGAGGAAAACAATGGGCAACCCTGGTCATTACTACAGAGAGAGCCAAGACGTGTCCACTACTCGATCTTCCCATTACTTTGAATTGAAGTTAAGTTATTGTTTGGTATTATGGAAGTACTTTTTTCCCTCCCTCCTCCCATCCAAAACCTGGCACTGACTGACAGGTATATTGGGCTGAGGCCGCTCTCTTCCAATAAAAACGAAATGGCCATCTTGTCCTGCTGCTGGAAAACTATTTCGCTTCTCTTGGTCCGCTTGACCATTAGCACAGCTACATCTTTCGCTGGAGGTGGGAGTGTAAGGGAATGGAATGCTGCTGCTGCTCTCTGCGGAATTTTTTCATCGCTTATGAAGGCGAGAGATGAGGAGAAATCGGCACATACGTTAAGTTTGGTAAACGATTTCAGACTCTTTATGGGAGACATTCGCTTCCTTTTCGGTAACCTTTCCTGGCAGCTTCTCTCTCTCTTTTTTTAACACCATACAGAAAAAAATCTGCACAAGGTTAATGGAAAATCTAATATTTCTGTTTACTTTTGCTTCTGGATTTTGTCACTGAGTGCTAAGGACTTAAAATATATGCATCTCCTCGGTTCTATTCTATTAATGATATTTATGAATGTTCAATAATTTTAATAATTAAGGATGAACGATTGTTCTAAATAGAAAGTTCTAAAAATCCAAAAATATTTTCAATATCATATTTTGAACCAATATCAATATTATTTGAAAAATATCAATAAATTTAATAATAGAAAATGATCAAAAATTTCAATGCGGAAAAGGAAAGTTCTAGAAGAATGGAATTTGAAATACTTTCCATTTTTCTATTCTATTTAAGCATTATTTTATTCTATGCTAAGAACATGTATCCCTTTTTAAGAACCATAAATAGTTCATTTTAATTAACGACAGAAAATGAAAAATTTGGATTCGAAAATAGGAATTCTGGAAAACTAATTGGTATTTTAAGCACTCTTCAATATTATATATATATCCCTCATTTTTAACAATATTATTTAAGAATCTTTAATAGGTTTAATCACGGAGTGCAAAAATTTGAATTCAGAAATAGATTATCCTAGAAAATCAAAAGTATTTGGAATACTTTTTAATATATATATTTTATATTACACATCTGCCCTGTCATTGTTATTTAGGAATTCTCACTACTTTTAATAATGAACTGTAACGAAAGGTCTAGAAAACCAAATGGTATTTGATATAATTTTTAGTATTCTCTTCTATTCATATATTTTATTCTGTTCTAAGAGAATATATGTTCTTTAAGTATTTCTATCATAATAAAGATTCATTCGTATATCTCGGAGAAACTACAATCGAATCTATTTTTGTTTGGAATATAATATATATTCTCAAATTATTAACTTTCTTCTTTTTGAATAAATCTGCAAAAAATGTAATTCCTATACAATTTTCTGATTAAAATAAAATATTCTCTATCCATTTTATGCAGTTGTTTTTAAATCAAATGCTCGAAAAAGTCTAATAAACTTTTTTCATTCCATAAAATATGTTACAGTATATTTGCAATATTTTGTTTTTTTGAAATCCAACTTTTTGTGCAGTTATTCTTTTTTCGCTACTTTAATGAATTAAACAGGAATTTTGAGATATATTCAACACTTTTCTCTAAATAAAATCTTGGAAATAGATTTGAACACATTCAGTAGTATTTTTACAATAACATTTCATATCTTTATAGTGAAGATGATAAAGCGTGGATCGCTAGCAACTCGCAAAATTGAAGTTTTCGTTCATGTATCAAATAGAAAAAGAATTTTCAGATTTCTTCACAACCAACAATATGGATAAAACAGATTTACAAGTTACGGTGCAGTAACTCTCAAACTGTATAGTGTGGGAATTTATAAATGAATCTTGTAAGTTGATCGTTTTTCAAAATGTTACAATGTAATCAATCCTAATCGTAGAGAAGCAATTTGAAAACATGGTAGTCTCCTAAATGGTATAAGAAAAAAAAAAGGTAATTTATATGCATATATAAATTAACTTATAGGGTAGAAACTTTAGGGTAAATATAGGGGAAAATCTCTAGCAATGATAATTTCTTGTAAATTATTAATCTAGATGAACAAATATAATTGCTGTTAGGATAGCGTTTACATGTATTTTCGAAAATACAAAATTCCCAAGTTTTCCCTATAAAAATTCTAAACGTCTATGTTCAGTATAAATATTCGATATTATACTTGGGCAAAGATCAATGATTTCTTGTTACTAACCATAATTTTGAAGAATTATTGAATAAATGCTAAGTAAACATTTTAACACTGATGGGACTTTCTGTGCTATTACCCAGAATTGTATGCAATCATAAGAAATAATGAAACCTCATAATTGATAACGAAAAAATGAAAATATTAAATGTATGCACACATGAGAAAAAACAAGCAATATAGCTTTTTAAAATATCATCAAAAATTATTAACAGTAATTTACTAATTTGAGCGACTTAAAATTTGACATTTAATGTTCTATAATTGTATTTCCAAAAGTTTAGAACTCTCATATTTTCCAAGTAGAAACTCTAAACTTACATGTTCATCTTAACAAGCAATATTCGACATTATATTTAGCCGAAGAACAAAGATTTCTTTGTAATAATTTATATTCGTTGTTTCTATAAAAGTTTTCTGGAACGAGACAATATTTCCAGTTTGGCAGCTTACTGGTATCAGCCAAGATGGTGGATAAGTGTGCCAGAGTAATATTTTCATAATCAGAAAGGGATTAATTCTGAAGCCAATCAAAGATATTTTTCCCTAATTACTCGCTATTGGAAAGACGCACTTGGAAAAATAACCGGATTAATCCCCACGTTATTCCCTTTTTCCTGGGGTTGCGTAACTGAATGACTGTCCACTTGGCAGCAGATTATTATAACTCGTAAGTCCATGCTTAGAGCCGGGGCTGCTGCAATTACAGGGCTCCGCGCACGCCCTTCCATACTGCCTGCTTATCGGACTGGGACTACTTGCTTGCTTTTCCTGTCTTCCTTTGACAGCTGGAGACAGGGGTGGGCAGATGGGGGGCATAAGCCCCGGTAATCCCCCTGTAGTTGTGTTTGTATGGATGGATGAAGTCTATGATTTTTGGTCTCTGTCCAGAGATAAGAGTCTGACTTAATATTTGCGCAGACCTCTTCCAGATTTGTCCATCCATTAAAGTGACTCGGCCGCTCAAGAAGCAAGACGAAGGATGGTAAACTCTTTTTTCTTTTACTTCCAATGCTCCTTGATTGTGATTTTGTTCTCACCTGAAGAAGAATGTACCGGACTTCTCTTCTAAAACTTTTTGCAGAAGAAATAACTATCCGTTGGTCTTTTCCATTTATTACTTTGCTTTTGCATGGTATTTAATAAAACATCCAAAACAGATGGCGTAATTCATTTATAATAGTCTACGAGACAAAATATCTTTTTGTGAAAAGCCATTCAAATTTGTAATAAAAGATGTAAAAAAGGGCAAATATTTTAAAATTAAAAAATTTATTTAAAGATATATAACACACCTTCCTTAATTTGGGTCATATTTGACCACCGTAGTCTTAATCCAAGAATCTCTGAATCTTATATCTAATTTTTGGTCTACAGATGAATGACTCTGTCCTTATACCAAATGTCGATTAATCGAGCAAATACCTTATTTGTGATTTTAATTTATTCTTGTCTTAATTTATAACACAGTATTACACTTGAAATTTAAATGAATTTTGTTTACATTAAAATTATTTTATTTTTGTTATAACATTCGCCAATTTATGTCAAACATTTCGATTAATGATTTATAATTACATTAAAATAGTTTTTTTATTTAATTACTCTTTGCTTATAGTTAAACTAAATCCCAAAACTATTTATTGTAATTACGACGTTTGCTAAGTGAAATTGATTGGATCTTATAAGAAATTTTAATAACATATTCTTATTTATTGTTAAATCATCATGTAAAGAGTTTTTATCCACTAAATGATTCAAAATTCTTCTGTTTTGAAAGTATACGATTATTGTTTCTGGGCCAATCTCCCCCTACTGTATATGTTTTTTCATTTTTATAAGAACATAATGTCTACAAATTCAATCATAAATATTTAATTACATTTATATATCACTTCAGAAACATGTTAATTTTCCTTCAGCAAAAATAACTGAAATTTGTTTATGTTAAATAATGCTCCAATTAGAAGTTTTGATGAAGCATTGTTTTAGGATATTATATTATTAAATTTTTATTTATTTAAAGTCTTACTTAAGGATATAATTTTTAAGAAATCCCAAGAATATTAATTTTAAGAATATAAATAATTATAATCTTTAAAAGAATATTGCAGTAAATCTTCATCGAAATTTCATACGCAAAAATTTAGTGGGGTAACCATACTTATGTAATTTTTATTATATCAGGTTGGAAAGAAAAAGTAATTAAACTTTTTTGGTAGAAAGATGCAGTGATAAATATCTCGTAAAGTATCGATCAAGTAATTTTAGATTTATACTCGTTGAAAAGATGAAATTTCTCTCTAAAAAATATTTTTACTATTTTTTGATTAGTCCATTCATTTATGAGTTAAAGAGTGTTAAAAGCGGAATTAAACAAAGAAAAGATTGGCAAATTTTATTTTTTTTAATAAAGGTTTTTAATACAGTTAGGCGATTGATATTGTGAGTGGTGTTTATGGTCTCTATACTGTAACAAACTGTTAAGTGTAATTTCGTTATCATCGATTCAGTTCATGTTTTTTATGTTAAAGATGCGCCTCGCATGAGTGCATCGTCATCGAAATTATAGATAAAATATTAAAAATTAGTCAAGCTGACCTATTGTTAGCAGTCGTATCATCGTCCAGAATCTAAAGATCAACCTTAAATAGTTTTAAACCTTTTATATGCTAAGCGAATACGAAACAAGTTACATAAAGTTCACGTAAATATAATGGATTTCACCAAACTTAATATTTAAACAAGTGAATAAGAACTCAATAACTTGGTTCTTTACTCTAAAAACTAAATTGGTTCTTTACTCCATAGAAACTCTAAGAATGCCATCTCATTTCAAATTAAACAACATGGAAGGGAAAAAAATTAATTTTATAAAATATGTAAAGAAACTTTAAAATGCTCATAAAATAAAAGTACAGTATGAAGATGCAGTATGAAACACATTTCAGCAATCGTTGAGAACATCAAAAGCGATATTTAATCTTTCTCGTTACTTATTTTATGTACTTTTAAGAATTCTTTTCGTATTTTTATTGATTAAAATTGTTCAGCGTACTTTTTTATTCTCTACAAAATCGTAATTGATTTTTTCACTTACAATAAACGAGGTAGCTTTTTTTACAGGAAAGTGGTCTTATCATAGACTGACATAATGGTACCTTATATACTTTTTAAGTCGAGAAGGCCAATTTTCTTTCACTTGTCGCATAGTTTTAAAACCAGACATAATTGGTTTAATTTTTGAATTACTGTATTCTTTTTTTCAATGTTACGAAGAGTATTCACTGTTACAGGACGATAAACTCAAGGAAACGTTTCACTAAATTTTCTATTTGGAAGGAGTAATTTTTTCATCAAATCTTCTTCAATGTGGTTTAAAGCGTTACTTAATCTAAAGAAGTAATGATCCAGATCTAATTCTTCATTAGTTAGTTTTTCATGCGCGAATTTAGGATTTCAATAAATAAAAGAAATAAAATGTTTACAGTCTAAATGTTAGTGATTTAGTTTTTCATCCATATGTACAATGGAAATATTCGGTGAAAATGCATAATTTACTCTAATTTCCGCTGCCTTATGAAAAAAGAATATCTTTTATATTGATGTAGATAATTTTAAATAATCATTTTATTTATAAAGCGCATATATTGAATTTTATTCATATCAATATTTAAGTTAAAGAAATTTTTAAAAGAATTTTGTAAATTATATAAAAAAAAAAACTATTCTTATATTAAATGTCGAACAATTTTGGTACTCTGCCAATTGTGACTTTTTGTGAAATGGTTCAGAATTAAAGAAAAGATACTTATAGACAATACGTATATATTACTAGTAAATATGTACAACGATAGACTCGCTGGCCCACGGTGGCCTGTTTGGTTAATGCATCGTTCCTATCATCGGAAGGTAGTGGGTTCCGAATCATCTAAATATTCATCACGATAACCTAAAGTGGTTTCAGAACGTTAAATAGGCTGTGATTGTAATATTCCCCAAAGTACAAATGAAATGAAATGATACCTTTGAGGTGGTTTCTCCTTGGTCCTTATATCCAAAAGTCGAATACTTCCTGGCTGTTTCCACATTACTGTTAGAGCCCAATCCTGGGCTAGGTACAAGAAGTAAGCTAGTGCAACATTAAATTTTCGCTCAATTCCGAGCTTCAATGATTCCCAGATTCGATTAATAAGGATCAATTTTTGATCAAAATATCACCAAAACACTTTGAAATTAATCATTATTTATGATGATAGATCTTTAGCGATTTTTCTGAACTTGAATTAATATCGCTAGTATCTTAAGGTCTTCTTATCTCGAATTTCCCCTATCCGGATTAAGGAATATTTACTGCATTATTCTTCTAAGTTCTCCTTAATTGTTATGGTTAATATGCCTCAAGACCACAATGTAAAAGATAATTTAATGTACTCAATGCTTTCACGCATAGCTTGACAACAATGATTAATAATGGGTAAACCTTAACGAGAAATTTATATTTCCTTAATCAATTTATAAATATTTAAATTATATTTTTATCGAAAACTTAAAAAAAATAATATAATTTCTTATAAATATTAGAAAATAATAAAACAAAATTATAAAAAAAACCCAATTAATTATAACGATAAGTTAAAAAAGTAGTTATGACAATATACAAGATGAGTATTACAGCATTTAATTTTAAATTTAGCAAATTTAATTTTTGTAAGACTATTTAAAATGGGATTTAATCTCTTTATATAAAACATAAAATTCACTTATGATTGATTGATGTAACCCCTATTTTCCTACTTCATATCTAGTGTGAAATAGATTTTAAAACACTCTCTAATAACAAAAGGCTGATTAGCTGTCTGTTGAAAGGAGACAAGATCCCTTCTCTCCTTCTCAGAACACTCTTCTTTCACTTTTACCACCAGCAAATAATAACGATTGTGAAGAAGCAAAACAAAAAGAGTAAACATGTCTTCGACGAACCGTGAAAATGTATTAGGTTGACGGGGAAAAAAGTAAAAGGCACGAAGAAGAAAAATACAAAAAAAAAGTAAATAATCCCATTTCTTAATCACCTGTGCCTCACGGACATAATCCCGATGCGAGAATATTCGCTTAACAGCTATAAACAAAAACGATTTCGAACGCTTGGCTACATAAAGCATTCAGAATACGCTGGAAATATCGTCTGCGACCGTAAAAAAGAATGTTTTTATGGAGCCGATAATTTCGCTGCTGGTATTTTTGTGTAAACTGTTGTTGCCGTAAAACGATTAGATAGTTATTTGGGAACGTCATGCCGATGTTATGACCTGGGGAGAAGCTATTAATTCGAGTTATCTATGTATATATATATATACCCCACTCCCAGAACTGTGTGTGTTCACTGGTCGGGAAAATGAAGTTATAGGTATACTTGGCCATAGATATATATTACAAACTGCTCTTAAGGATGCTCTTAGTGTTTTGTTTGGGTGACTGCTTCTTTTTTTTTTTTTTATTTGAAACACTTACTGTTTTTCAATGTGTTGTTCCTCTATTACTACGCCATAAATACAAACTACAACAATTACCACCCAGTCATAACTTAAAAATATGACCTAAGAAGTATGAACTACGTTCAAACTGAAGATTGAAGTTAATCACTGACTTAGTAAAATGACGAAAATATCTTTAAATGTGGAAGTGGAAATTTATTGGCTTCTTGGATAGCCATTTGTGTAAAATATGCTTCGATTCTAGAACATAAAAGTGTCCTTTTATGATTTGGTTTGTTGTTATTTTACGGTTGTCTTTTTGTACTCAAGGGCTAATTGGACAGGGACCTAAAATTAAAATTAGATTCTAAATCAATAGAATCATTCATACTCGATATGGAAGTCTAATCCATGAATTGTTAACCTGAACCAGTGCAGCAGAACATTGGTGGTAAAATTGAGCATAATGTTGTGTCTGGTAAAATTGAAGTAGACTTGAATCTTTTATCTAAGTCGCGTTAACTCATTCTTCATATTTTCCCTGAATCTTTTACAAGTAAAACAAATAAATCAACGATATAGATGACAAACATTTAGTACTCTATAAAAGAAATGTTGAAAGCCAAAAATAACAGTGTTTATAAACAGCAACGGAAATTTAATTTATCATGAACTAGAAACACAAAATTCGTAATTAGAATTGGAGCATGTAAGCTTTTGAGCAATGCAATAATGTGTGCAACAACAAAGTATTTTTAGAAGTAAAAAATTTCTGAAAGTAATTACGATGTAATTTGTATATGTTATTTAAAATTATGATTATTCAATTAAAGGTAAATTATTTTAAGTTTTTGAAAGAATTATATTTTGGTAATGAACTAGACAATGAAATACATGTCAAAATAAAAAGGCATGATATATTTAAAAAAAAAATTAGCCCTTATATATGGAGACATGAAAAAATACTTAAAAAAATATAATTCAAGCTTTAAATTTCGAATTTATATCAATCAAACTGGGGAATTTCGGTAAAGTTATATTTTTTATTAGCAAATCAATGTAGTTGGATTTCGAAATTTTTTACCATTTGTAAATATATTAGGTTGGGGAAAAAGTAATCCATTATTTTTTTCGGTAGACGTCTGTAGTGATCGATATCTCGTGAGGTATCTATCAAACAATTTCAGATTTATGCACGTTGGAAAAGTGACATTTGACACTAAAATATCCTCTTGCGGTTTTTTGTTTGATTAATTCAGTTACGAGTACAAGGTTTTAAAAATGGAAGACAACAAACAGAAAATTCGATACATTTTCGTTTTTCTCTTGTAACGGCGAAAAAGATAGCCGGGTGGCTAAAATTGTGAAAGGTGTTTATCGTCCTATATAAGACTGTAACAACCAGTTACGTACAATTTTTGTTTCGTCGATTCCGTTCGGGTGTTTTTGATGTTGGAGATGCACCTCGCATGTGGATACAGCATCGTCGAAAATGTCTATAAAATATCAAAAATGATCTAAGTTAACCGCATGTCAGCAATCGTAACGCGCAAGAACTAAAAATCTACATGAAAGCTGTTTTAAACCTTTTTACAAAGTGAATCCAAAAGAAGTTACATAAAGTTCACGTAAAAATAATGGATTTCTTTTTCCCCAAACTAATATCTGCTAACACATTTAAACATATTAAAAGCAATATGTTCTCATTTAATGTTATTTACCATCAATCAATTAGCACTACCTTTTTCAATAACATTTATAGGTGATTACCCGATTTAAACTATTTAAAACAAGGGCTACATAATGCTAACTTATTGTTTATCATTAAATACGATGAAAAATTTTTATACAGGTTTCACAATTCAATGATCAC
This sequence comes from Latrodectus geometricus, assembly GCA_026290005.1. Lineage (NCBI taxonomy): Eukaryota > Metazoa > Arthropoda > Arachnida > Araneae > Theridiidae > Latrodectus > Latrodectus geometricus. The sequence continues at coordinate 99,230 of JAPDSC010054520.1, forward strand.
ACTTATTTTTTAAAAATAAAGTTTATTCTCCAAATGCAATAGTTTTAAATGTGATAAAGCAATCTTCACTTTATTTGAATCACTTTAATATTTTGCTACATTAACTTCATACTTTTATAGTATCATTTAACATTCTCGACAGTAAAAAAGGAAGCATAAAAATTGTTTCTCAAGTAAAATTAAAATGTAACTCAGTGTTGTAAAATAAAAAGAAAAAAATTCTATCATGATTAGTCTGGAATGATCCCAGAAAACAACAAATAAAAATATTCCACCTCTGTAGTGAGGAGAATCAATATGCCATAGTAATTGGTTCACAGAAACAGGATAAAAAAATATGCGTTGACGTGTGGTCCTAGATAAATATTTTTAGAATTTTTTTATGCATAAAAACTATAAGTGCCATTAAGATTTACTATTCAAATCAGCGAAGTTTTTGGTATTTGTACTAATACCTTATAAGCTAAGGCTGTGATGTAAAAGCTAAAATTGTAAGCTTGTTGAAAATTTTGAACCTTAAGTTGCGCCAATTTTTCGCCACTTGTAATTTGTATTTTCATGAAATATAAGGACTAAAAGCCCTGTAAATTCTTCTATCAGCTTCTTTTTTAGAATTTTAGTACCGTAACGTGTCTACATACTATTGAAGATTATACAAGAAAAAAATATTTTGCATTCATGCCAGAGATGATTTTTTGGTACTTGTCTGATCAACTGTTGTTTTCGATAAATTGATATCAAATAGTTTCATATTCTTCCTTCATATAGTAACAAAGTACTGCAAAATTGTCATTTTAGAAGATATTTGAATACTAAACCTAATAAGAATGACAATATATTGTTGATTAACAGAATAATTCTATATTATGTAGTAGTTAAATTGCAAATGTTCATCATTTTGTGTTTTAAAAGCACATAAAAATTATAATTAAATATTTTATACTAAACTCATAAATATATATTTAGTATCTATTTTTCTAGTGTTGCTAAAAAATAACATTTTTAACGCCTTTTCTTATCGATGAGACATTACACAAGTACTGATAATTTATTTACCGATATTTGGACTTTAAAAATCAGTTTGTGTTTAGATTGTCAATACACTTAATGTGAAAATAATATTAAAACGAAACAATTTATTTTGTTATTTACTGCAAATGAAACTAGATAATTTCCAGAACATGTGTTTATTTACATTGTTCTTTTATTTATTCTTAATTAATTTATCTGATAGAATATGAACTTCTATTTCTTTAATTAATATCAAGCAGAAATTGGAGATGCATAGATTCGACATTATGGAGAATAAAAGGTGAATGTGGTGAGTCATACCGAAAGTTAAGGGGCCGTTAACTGTCACCGCAGGGTTTGGCATCACAAGGTCCGAAATCATAAAAATCCTGCCTAGTGGAGGAGCGGTGTTGCTATAGTGGGTGGACAACAATCCCTTAATCCCGTAATGGTCATCTTCAGCGACATATTGCGATGTTTATAGACCGAGCGGATAAGTTTCCGGTTATTTGCCCCTCCACATCCGGTCAATCTAAGAATCTTTCCTATTCTGCCAAATTGCTGGATGAAGATCTGAAAGGGGGCTGGAAGGGGGAGGAAAGAAAGATGATCATAATTTCGTTGTGTCGCGGAATTCCTTTCCTTTGTCATTCTTGCCATTTTTCCTCAAGAATTTCGGAGATGTGGATTAAGAATAAACATTTTGTTAGAGTATGTGTTATATCTTTACTGTATGTTTAATATGAAAAAGTTTGAACTTCTTATAAGTAAAATATAAATTTTACATTTTTGTAGATTATTTTCTGTATCAAGGAAAAATTCCCAATTTAAAGCAATTTTTACTCACTGTATTTCAACCAATTTAATATATAATTTCATAATAGAGTATTAACAGATAATTATAAAACTAATTTTACTTATGGTGAGACCACTCTCTTTTCAATGTTAAGTACCAAGGTGGAATCTAAACCATATAAACCAATCAGAAATGTCTATTGATTGAAATATGTTTAATGAATGTATCTTAGTTCTGCCTTTTAAAGCTTTCATTTTTATTCCTGAATATGGGCTAAATACATATGAATAGTTTTATTAACTGGCAATGAGCTTTATGTGTAATCTAATAATGCTTATTTTATAAATGAGGGTTAACTTATAGTAAATTATTGTTTTCATAAAATCATACGTTATCAATTTTTCCAAAAATATATTATTTTTAAAAAGTGATATCAAATGTAAATAACTCTAATAAAAATTTCTTTGTAACACAATATCTTATTATATAAGTGAATAACAAAAATTTCTTTAAATATGTAGCTAAATTTTGTATACTTGTTGGTAATCAAATTCTTTGATGTTTCTTGGTTCTACTATAGTTGAATTTATCGTAATTGCATATTGTTTGCATTTTGAACATCTCTTAAAAATTAAAAATATATATATTAATTTTCTAAAACCACACTCAAAATTGAAAACTTTGCGATTCTCAGTAAAATTAATGACAGAATGTGAACATGTTTCGTAATAACAAGTCATGGTTTTGTGCGGGAAAATATTAAGCAGTGGCAGCCATACAAGAAACTGCAAGACTTCACATAGTGGTAGTTAGACTTCCTTTTATTTAAAGAGATCACACTTTTCTCCTTGCACTTGTCACTGTTCGCGACTACCGGAAGAGAAGAGATTCCAGGTAAAGAGTAGCCAACTTGAATCTCCAAATATATATTTGGCATGCCCTCACTTAGATTACTCTGTTCTAACTACTCTCTCAGATTTATCTCTACAGATGAAATGGTAATTACTTTGATTCTCTCTGTCTCGCACGCAGAAGAAATATTGATTCCTTGATCATACCAAGGAAAACATAGTCAGAAGTGGTTAACTTTGCATGAGGGAAAACTTACATTCCTCATTAAAGGTCCATTTTTGTGTTTTGGCTTAATTTGTTTCATTTTTTCACCTTCTTTGTTAATGACATTAATTTGAAGTCCTAATTTAGAAAAGCCAATATTTTTTCATCTTTATTTGTATTTTCTATAAATAACCAAATTATTTACCATATTCCTTCGATTTTCATGCCAATAAATACTAAATTTATTGATTTTCACCCTTTTGAGAAGGGAAAAATCAATAAATGGTGAAAAGTTAACTTATTACTTAAAATTTATTTACTATTTTTAATTTATTTACTACTTATTACTATTTAGAGGAAAGTTAACTTTTATTATTGCTTGGCGACATTTACTATTTTATAAATTCCCCATAAATATTGAATTCAGAATAAAAAAAGACTACAAAATTCATTGATCTTATTTTATTTATCTAAACATGACTAATTAAACAAAGAAAAGTATTTTTAAAAGTCAAACATTCTTCTAAATCAACACGTTTTCTAAAAAATCTTAATAATTCGATGTTTTTTTACATTTGAAAAATTTTTGTAATGTTTGAAAAAGTTTTATATAATTTTTAATGGGAAACTAAACTAAAGACACAAAAGAATATGTTCTTTTTATATGCATTTATCTGGAGTCTTTATGTTTTCTATTAAGAAACCATTTGACTAAAATTTTTCTAATGTATCATATTTCATTGTTAAATAAATTCTTTAAGCAATTTTGCAATCGTATTATATATAAAATTTAATTCGCTTTATTATTTTATTCACAAATCTATATGATTTAACATTATATTAGCTTATTATTACGCATCCTTTACTTTAATGAAACATTAAATTCTGTGGGTCACTGAAGCGACCCAATTTATTGTATTCTCAGAAATTCTCAGTCTCCGAACACTAAAAATCTTCACTTTCTACACCCCGCCATTCTCAGAGAACCCCCCAAGCCACCCCTTCAACCCCTGCCGATCGCCAATCACTCTAGGAGCTTGCACCCCAGTGCCATCTTACCTACTATAATAGGACGAAGCACTATTAATCCCGGATAGCCATAAAAGACGGTCCTGGACACGACCCCATCTAGAGGGGGATGAGAAGGGAGACATAGGTAAAAGTGGTGGTGTGTGGAGGACACAAGAATCTCTAGGACATAGCTGCTACCAGGACGGTGACCAAGCTGTAAATCGAGTACTCCATGCTAGGCGAAATAAACGATGAAAAGAGGGAGAGAGGACGCATGGGGGAGGGGAAGAGAAAAGACCAGGGGGGGGGGAATGAAGAGAGGTGAGAAGAAAAAGTTAAAAAGACTCATTTAAGACTATCGAGTAAAAAATAGTTTCTACAAAAATGAAGCGGTGCTCCCATTTCTGGAAAAAAATAGAAATGTGTACTTATGATTTTGTCTATTCTGAGTGTTGAAGAAAGTAATATTGAAACTTTCGAATGACAAGTACTTGGTTATTATTTTATTAACTTGTTCCAATTTTTTTCTTAAAGGGACTTGTTATTTCGTAAATTATCAATAATTATAAGTTGAAATTGGTTTAATAAAAAATCCCGAATCTTAAAGATATGATAGAACTGTTTTTGCTTTTAATTAATATAAAATAATGGGTGTTATATACTGTATATCTTGCGTACAGCTAAGAACGAGTTAGAAGTGAGTTCCTTTTCTGCATTTTTGTATTGTTGTATATGAAAATCAGAGATGCTTTGGTGTATTTCGACGAAATACATGTACTTAACGTCATATGTGTCTAATATTATACCAATGTTACTGTGATAATATTTAAATGTCTCAAATACAAATTCTGTATAATTTCCTTTCATCCCTTCAGTAGTTCGTTAAAACTGAGTACAAAGCATACTTGGGAACTGAACACTGGAGGTTTCATGTCAGGTTGACCTAATTAGGATATATGCTTCACACCCAGAGCCCTCAACCAGGAAAACAGATATGGCACTGTAAGTCCATGGCCCCCTGTGGTCTATGGCTGTCTAGCCACAGAGATAGTAATAATTGTATAAACCAAATCCCGAATAATATACCCACATTTATGTTGATTATGATTTATATAAAGCCACTGATTAAATCATATTGAATAAAAGATGGAAGATTCATATGTAGCACATATTCAAACTTAGTTCATTAATTATTGATGCTTATTTTATATATTGACAATTTCAGTAAAATTCAGCTAGTTCTAGCGGAAGACACAAGCTGTTTTGGTACGCAGTTTCATAATTGGCAGGATTTTCATACTGCTGAGGTCTTAATCTTCTCACATTATCAATATAACAGATGTGACAAAACAAAATTTACACCACTTAAAATTAAGTGCACTTGTTTGCGTGCACACACAAAAGTATGTGTAAGCATCATTATAAAGTAATTCCCATTCATCTAAAGTATCATATGCTGTGATATTAAATTAAGTTACTACACAGAATTTGTAAAGTTGATAAAAACTTTTCTAACAAAAATACACATATACGATTAATAAAAAGTTAATTACTTTTTATCTAATTTTAAAATTTTACGAATTTAATCACACAGTTTAACTGTTAACTTGTTTTTTAGTATTTGCAAAGTATATGTATGGCATTCATTGGTATACGCGAAATTTGTTTTGAAGAAGTATTAAAATATTACCCAAGTATTCAAACATTTAACATGAAATAATTGCTTTCCGTCATACATATTTTTATTCTGAAAAAAATAAATTATGTATGTGTTAATGTATCAATGTTATCTAATCACACAAAGTTCTCAATGACAGAAAAATGTTCAAAAATTCATAAACTTTGTTAATTCAGAATTAAAAATGCGAAACAGAACTAGATTCAGATGCCTCTTCAGAAATCATTTGAATCAAATCAGAAAACAATTGAAATATGTAAATATCAGCTTAATTCATTAGATAAGGATATTGTTATCAAATAAGTGAATGATATCTAAAGAAACTTTTTTACTCGAGATCGCGCATACATCTGAACACGCTTGCGAATAATTCAGAAAGGATAAAATGAAGGAAAAAAAAGCAGTGGGCTTTGTGGTAAATGTTAACAGTCATTAATATGAGTTTGAAAGCCAGCTTGACGAGAAAAAAAATCATAATCGTACAAAGCAGTCACCAAACACAAACAAATTAGATACACTGCGGTTTCTGTGTACACAAAAGGACGGCGAAAAAAAAGTAAATACCCACCCAGTCCCAGCGACGATCTAATTGTAGGAGGAGGGGAGGGATAAGAGTCATTTTCATCGGTAGGTTTAAAGCATTATGCTTTTGTACAGGAAGTGTGCTGAAGTGATTCTTATACACAAGAACAACAGACTACATGATCCAGAAGGTTAAAAACTAGTGTCCGGATGTGGGCATGTACAATTGGCGAGAAAGAGGGCAAAGCGCCAAATTCGCTTCTTCCTTTTTGCATTTTTTCGTCTCTCCCCGATGAAAAGAAAAATTTTTGATTTGTAGTTTGTTGTATAAACATAGGTAAAAATGCAAAAATATCTTTTTTTTTTATTCTTACATACCATTTCCTTTCACAATGCAGCTGTCTTTGGTCATGCTTATCAGTGAAGTCTCCCATTTTTTTTAATGCGAAAGAGCAAAGGAAATTATAATCTAATGGCACACTCAAATAAAAAGTGGTGATAAATAGTATATAATTAATGTTTCTTTCGTTGGAAGTATTTATTAAACTAATTATTTTCTTATATTAAATAAAGGCTTGAGCAAATTCCGGTTAACAGTTTTAAAAAAAAGAATAAGGAAGCTAATGAATAATTAAAAACTCAATGCATATTTTTTTAAGTTGAGTTTCACGTTTACAATATTTTTTCTATTTTAGTTTTGTTGCGATGCAGTTCAAACTTATTTGATTTTGTTTACTCACCTCAATGCCAAACTAACTTTGATAAAATCTAGAAAATATTTTTTGAAGATTGCTAAGGAATAATATTTAAAATAATATAGATTTCTTAAATTTTTACAATCTGCAATCATTTTCTCTTGAATATTCTTATAGAAATAGATATAATCGACAAGAGAATATTTCAATCTACAATATTGTTGTACACGAATAAGCATTTAATTTATATGAATTGATATTTTGATTCAAATGATTACGGAGGACTCTCTCTCAGTTTAGAAAACCTTTCTCTCAATTTAGAAAAGGTTTTCTAAATTGATCGAGGTTTAGAAATCAAAAATTTTTTAAAAAAAGTGAAGGGAACTTTGAAACATTTTCACGATTATTATTGAGTACATTATATTTTATAAAACTAATTTCTATCATTACAGGTATTGGATCTGATAGTGAAACTGAAGGAGATGAACATGTTTGTGGTAAATGCAGAGCTGAATTTCCCACACTATCTGATTTTCTTCTGCATAAGAAAGTTTGTGTCAGCAAAAGACCAGTACTGGTGGCCCCACTGGAATCGGTCGTGGACACGGATGAAGAAGAAAATTCAGATGAATTGGAGGATGGTTTCACACCTCCTCCACCCCAACTGGAAGAGCATCGAATCGATCCCCCACATGTCACGGAATGGTTACTAAGGAACAAGAACATCCAATCTTTAATAAGCTCTCAAATTCCTGGCACTAATGTCACCCTACAGGGACTGGAGAACACTTCAGTGGCTGTGGCACAGCATAGTCCGTTTGAAGAACTCATTATTCAAGGACTTTTCAGCGTCTTAAGTCGAAATCAACAAGAGTCCCTAAAGATGTTTAAAGAATGGGCTAAACACATCTTATCTACAAATCCTTTGAATGCACCTACACTTACTGGCACGCCAGCTCTGACTCCACCACAACCAAATGAAAATGGTGATCGCTTAGAAGCTTCTGCAGCTCCCAACACCCCATTGGTGTTGGACCCCTATCCTCTGGCTAGCAGGCCACAAAACAATTTGTCTATAGCAAATTTATCGCCTGAAGAACCCCCAGAAACCACAAATAGTCTTGCATTGCTAGAAAAACAAGCTGATAGGTATATACAAGATTCCATGGCTCGGAGATCTTTCTTGCTGAATGGAATTGACGAAGATAATAAGTAAGCTGATTATACTGAAACTATACCATAATTTAGAATTCTTTGATTTTATCCTTGATATTCAAAATGTCTTATAGCCATCATTAAAAATACTTTTTAAAATTTTTACAGGAATAAGCAATACTAAAATAATTATTTTTACCGTAACGTAAGTTTTATATGAACATTTTTAAGTTCGTTTGCGAAAGCTATTCTGAAAAGAGAAGGAAACTGTTTAATCGTGTTCAGATAAGAACATGAAATCATGTAAAAAATCTTTAAAAATAGTTTCTTATCAAAATGTCATTGTCATAATATTTTTTATTTAAAATTTATAGATTAGATGCGATAGTTTTATTGCATTGGATTTAAATATTTTGTTTGCAATACATTTTATGGTTATTAATAAAACTGTATCGCTAAAATTACTAAAAATGTATAGTTGTATTTCCTAAAAACTGCTCTCTAATATTACAATTGCATCCTCTACGTAATATGTATGTCACTAAAGCAAATTCAATAATAATCTAAATTTGTCTTGCGAATGCTATTATTTTTGTTAAAATATAAAAAATTTCATTCTACTTCGGCTGCGAACTTTTTATAATATGTTTCGCATTAAAAACTTAATTTAATATAAAATTGACGGGCAGTGTTTTAGGAAAGGCATATTATTTAGACCAATGATGAAATCGTTTCGTGAATTAGTATTATGAAAAGAATATATTTCCTTAAAATTCTATGCATTGTGTCCAAGATCCGAGAATCATGAAGTAAAACTAAACAAAGATTAATAGGGATAGGTTTAATCTCAAAAACCAAAACGTTTCTCATTTTAGGTCAAAGAAAGGTAAAGACCAAGACCCTGCTTCAAGGCACAAGTGTCACTTTTGTGGCAAACTCCTAGGTAGCGATAGCGCCCTGCAGATTCACGTGAGATCCCACACAGGTGAAAAGCCCTTTCAGTGCAATGTCTGCGGAAGCGCTTTCTCTACCAGAGGCAACCTCAAAGTCCACTGTCAGCGGCACAAGGAGAGGATGGAGCTTCCCGGAGGATTCATCCCCCCTGAGCAGAAGCAGCCCGATGAGAGAAACTCCGTTACCACAGATGCTGCCACCGACAATCCTTCATTATTTTATGGAAATGACGAAGATAACAGAGGTTGGTTGATTGTTGGTTGTATATGCATGAAAGAAATCTCTGAAAAATAGCCATCTATTTAAGCACAAGCAAGCAAATACTGTATGTGTGAACAGAAAGTCTTAAAACAAATATTCTAAGATTATTGAAATTAGAAACCTTGCCAAACATTGAAATTTTCATGATCATTTACGAATAAAAAGTAAAATGAAAAAATAAATACAATTTGAACTGCAATGTTAAAAGCTAAAACTTTGATTTTGCATTGTAGTTGTACTACAAAGTGTGAATTTACGTTATTAAATTGATAAGTTTAATATATTTTGAATACCTATTTTGAAATGAAAGCAGAACATTTCTTAATGACCAAAAATATGCTAGTGAATTTTTTTCTATTCCGATTATTTTAAGCTTTAGCAAATCAACTTTCCTTATAAAAATTGAAAAAATAATTTATATCAAAGAAATAATTAATATACTTTAAATGCATGTATCACCTGTTTCGTTGATTATATTCGCAATTTTATAATATGTATACATTATATACAAATTAGCGATGTACGCATTGTTTTTGAAAGACCCACATGTATCACATTAAAAAAAAGTTTAATAATCAATAAAATGTTTGAAATAATTTTACATTGATATTTTATATTTTAACTTACAGGAGATTCAGCAAAGGTGGAACAAGCACTGGATTTTTCAACTGCTGTGAATGGTCGAAAATCTCCTCACGTGGACGTTAATAGCCGCAGCGTTTCCCCAAATGATACTTCAAACTTTAGCGAAAATTCAGCTGATGGATCTTCTGACGACAATGTGCCAGATGACACATATTCGGATTTGAAAATTGACGTGGAAAGATTTGATGAAGAAGATAGGGACACTTCTAACGGCCTAGATGATGATGGTTCCGAAATGGCTTCACGTCCATCTTATGGGTCACCGAATTTTACTCCATTTTTTATTTCACCATACGATTTTTCCGTCACTTCAACCCCGGCCACAACAGGAAGCAATGTCGTCAGTAATAGTCTCAATAACAGCAAAACAACAAATAATGAGACTCAAGAGGTTATTTTGCAAGATCCTAGTTACTATCAAGACCTGTTGCCTAAAATTGGATCTAACGATAATTCATGGGAAAGTCTAATAGAAATTACAAAAACATCTGAGACTTCAAAACTACAACAACTTGTTGATAATATCGAACACAAGTTGATTGAGCCAAATCAGTGTATCATTTGTAATCGTGTGTTGAGTTGCAAGAGTGCTTTGCAAATGCATTATAGAACTCATACTGGTGAAAGGCCATTTAGGTGCAAGCTCTGTAACAGATCTTTTACAACTAAAGGCAATTTGAAAACTCACATGGGTGTTCATAGACAGAAACCTGTCACAAGGCTGATGCACCAATGCCCAGTATGTCATAATCAATATCCAAATGCTATTGTCTTACAACAACACATACGAACACATACCGCTGATCATGTGGTTCCGTTGCCCCCAGTTTATCATCCTATTGATGATAGGCCTCAAACCCTCTTACCTCCTTCATATCCTAGACAATTCCTCTTGCAATCTCATTTGGTATCTCCAGAACCTTTAGCTCTAACCAATTCAAAAGCCCAAGAGGAACCGAAGAAAGCATCGACTGGAGAATCAGTTATAAAAGCTACTGGTTTGGAAAATGTTACTCATACAAATAGTATGTCACCCCCATTGAGTGCTGGTAGCAGTTCACCAGAATCTAATAGTGGTGAAAATTGCGAAGAAAAAGAATCCAAATTACCTGTTCTAAATTTATCGCAAAATGATAGACCTGTCTCGCCAAATGAAGAAGTCAATACTGTTGAGAATACCAGAAAAATTAGCTCAGATGCCATGAATCAAAATAAAGATAAAAATTGCGAAAACATTCCAATGGATTTAAAATCCAATATTCAACAGAGTCCTGAATCTGATACAGCACCGGTTCAAACCACCAACAATAATGGCGAATCTGAGAGACCTGGCGAAACTTCTCCTACTGAAAATGGGAAAATCTCCCCTAAGTTTGCTAGTCAACCAAATACTTCCCTTTTAGTTACTCTTGCTAGTGATCGACCTTTACCAATGACTCTACCCAATGACTGTCCAATATCATTTACCGTGCATGGAGCGGATCGTCATTATCCTCCAATCAGTATTCCGAACTGTACTGCTGACTATACAACAGCTTCATTAGCAGCATTGGAAAACCACGTTAAAGGTATAAATAGTAGTGTTACCCATCCACTTCCTTTTCCACCTCATTTCGGATTGGGCATCAATATGGCTAATTATTTCAGAGATTACAACTATCCCCAAAAATCAACAGCATCTTCACCAGTTGTAACTAAAAGTAACACAGACATAACATCAGATGGAAGAGCTACCCCTGGAGTAGCTTCGAATGGAAAAAGTGACTCGCCTCGATCATCCACTGCAAACAGTCAGGCCTTGATGAAACCCGATAATGGTGGCGGTGCTTTAGATTTGACACCGCGAAGTTCCCCTGCATTCCAGCGTCATACACCGTCAGATTTAAAGATCTTTTCACCATTAGCCGGGCTTCCTTTCGGACCTCCACACCACCGAGCAGGCACAACATGCCGTGTCTGTTACAAAACTTTTGCTTGCAATAGCGCTCTTGAGATTCACTATCGCAGTCACACCAAAGAGCGTCCATTCAGGTGCGAAGTATGTGACAGGGGTTTTTCTACAAAGGGTAATATGAGGCAGCACATGCTGACTCACAAAATCCGCGATTTTCCCCCGCAAGCATTTTCCACCAACAGTAACAGTAACTCGTCCACGAATGCGAGTTCTGTAGTGAAAGAAGTTAGCGGGGAAAAGTCACCCAAAAAAGCGGAAGAGTCAAGTAAACGTCCAGCTTCTGACATCTCTTTGCCAGCCGCTCCAGCAAAGAGAGCCCCTGGCACCCCCAAGCACTTGTGTGAGGTCTGCCACAAGCCCTTCTCCAGCGGTAGTGCCCTGCAAATTCACATGCGCACTCACACAGGAGATAAACCTTTCCAATGCCACATTTGTCACAGGGCATTCACCACAAAGGGCAATCTAAAGGTTCATATGGGAACACACATGTGGAACAACAGCACATCTCGTCGGGGACGACGCATGTCGCTCGATCTCGGACCACTCCAATTGACACCAGGTGCCAAGCCAGGAGATTTTGGACAGGCTCCATATTTTCCATTCCTCAATCCATACATGAATGGCTTGCCCGCTCACCCACCACCGAAAATGAATGAGATATCAGTCATTCAGACTGCTGGAATGAGTAATGGAAACAATTCCAACACTCCAATTCCAGTCAGTTCCTCGGCACCAAGTGCCCAGCAGCCCTTACCATTATTGACATCGGGCAATAAGCAACTGGATCGCAACGAGGGTGCTCTTCACCAGAATCAAAATCAGAATCACACTCAGGGAAAAGATATTCATCCTCTTATGCACTCGAATCAAGAAATGCCAGCCTCTTGGCCCTGGAAAATATCGTGCAATGTTTGCAATAAAATTTGCTCCTCCTCCACGGAACTAGAGTTGCACATTAGGAATAATCACTGCACTAAAAAAGAATCAACGGAAACTGAAAGAACGGATTGAACTGCTTTTACTAAAGGAGGAAAACTTTTTCAAAAAAAAAAAAAAAAAAATGACAAAAAGTTCCTATATAATCGCTGCTAGTCGTTTCCAATTGGCACTTCCTGCACAAGCTTGGTGATTGAAAGTGAATTATAATACTTTCTATTGTGATCCACCAATTTAGTGCAATGTTGTGGCAATATTGAACAAAAATTTTACTGATATATTACGATCACTTAGGTGACCAAACTGTCGAGAGTAAAAGCACCACATTTACCAAATACAATATCTTTAATTGGGTAAACTTATACAAGGAAAAGGATACTAAATCCTATGAGGTTCAATAGTTTCTCTCTTTCAACAATCAATAAATAAGTGAGGGTATACAAAAACTATAAAATGCAAAGCTGCATTTAAAACATTCTGTCACCCTATATTGAACTTCAGAAACCTAAATTTTTTAAGGAGTCAAGAAATACACCTGATCTCATTTTATTGTATAAATGTCTATTAGATGTGTGTGTGTGAAGACTTACACTTGAATTGTTATGTTTAGAAAGAGTGAATTGTTTTTTTTTCTTTTGTTAATATTTTGTGTTGATTCTGTGATAGCGTGTATTGCTAATTAATGTTTTCGTAATATGTAATGTAGTACAATTTGTATGCTCTTGTGTGTTTGTAAGAAATGAATTTTACAAGATAAAAACAAGTTAAAAAGTTGTTATATTATTGTAGTGGTTCAACTACCAAGAATATTTCATTTTAATGGGTAAGTAATGTTTTTAAAAAATATGTCAAAGCTTGTACATAAAATTATTATTGTTAAAATTAATCTCTAAAAAAGAAAACTTGAAAACTTGGTATTCTATCTTGTAAAATACATAATTAAAACTAGCAGAAAATTGAATTTGAATATCTCTCAATGTTATCCTTAAATGATGATGTTTATGTTATTGAATCCATATTCCAGTACATCATATATGTATGCGCGAATACAATAAATCTTTTATTATGTACTTCTTGTGTGTATGCAAAATTTTATTAAGTGAACTTAGAAGTATTTTAATTTAAATAGTATTAAAAGGTTCACATAAGAAAAAGCACGACATACTTGGCAAAATGTGCATTAAGTATAAAAGCATTACATTATTTGATTTTTCATAAAAGAATGTCGGGGAATATTATTGGTCTTCAAGCAGAATTTTACAAATTACCCCAAAGAAAGTAAATTACTGAATTGTGTGAGTAATTTTAAGTTTATATTAATATTAAATGATAGTCATTTTATAACAAATTGCATAAGATAATCAATTTTGCAATTAAAATTGCACGCATTTAAAAACGAATACTCCAAAAGTTCAAATTAAAATTTAAAATCTATTGTTTATGCAAGGTATTTTCTCCAAAAAGACTTTATATATTTTCTTGACTTAAATTGAAATAGGGTGGCTTAAGCAATTTCTAACACTATAGGATGTTAAAAACTAAATTTATTTGCAAACTACATTCAATACTATTGAAATTAATTGAAAATTGACTAAATAATCAACAATTTCAATATTAGTGTTCACAGACAAACATTTATTGATTTCTTGACAGGTTTCTTGGCGTATGTGATGGCAGTTTTAACATACAAGAATTATATTAAAAGTAGGATGATTAATCTTTTATTCTAAAAGCTATAATTGATTACCATTTTGCATTATATGCAAACGTGTCCACTTTATTGTTGCAAATTCAATGGAACTAAAAAGGGATTTTTAAATACGTCGAGTATATATATTTGAATTCGATCTCAATAAACAAATATGCTTTAATAATACAATTCAATAATGATAAGACAATGTGCTTCAAGGTACTGTCCGTAGAAGTTGAAATTTAATAGATTTTATTACTAGGCCAGCCTTGGCCACATGCAAATCAGTAAAGCATGCATAGACTTTCTGTTGAGCCTTATATGCTATTGTCTTTGAATGTTATACACTGTTTGAGTTAATTTAAATCATGCCCTGGAAAATCACATTGAATGGCGGGGACAAAGTTGAACTATATTTGAAATCAACCTTTTATTCTGTACCCTTGAGTACCATATTTGATTAAGACCCTTCCAAAACTGTTGATTGAATATATGACAAATTTAAAGTTTAAAAACGTATGCTTTCAAGAGAAAAAAAAAAGCTACTACTTATCGAAGACATGTTTTACTAACAAAAATTAAATGGATTAAGAAGCAGAAAGTTGAAGCAAAGATAAAATTCAGATGGGCATTATTTATGAATTGTTTCCAATGTTACAATTGGGCATTTAACCATTACTAACTTGATACCTTGAATGGAACAGCAAAAATTGCTTGGAAAAGTTCTAAAAAGCATTACAATAACTTTTTGGGTTTTAAATTCAGGTGAACTAAACCCAATTTAGTATTTGTGGGACCAGTACAGTCGTGTCATTATCACCTATCAACAAGTAAATATTTAGCTATCTATGTTGCATCTGAATTTTGCCTTGCATTTTCTTTCGGCACTTCGTTAAGTCGTTTCTTACAGTTTAGCTTTCATCCACGATTTTTTAAAGGTATAGTGACTGAGGTTACCATCAGAACGCGAAGGATTAATAGAACCGACACAATATGTTTTGATGCTAGTGTAATGTTTTATAAAAATTATTATTTGATTGTGCAGAGATATTATATAACCAAGAAAGAAGTAAAGATTACTAAATCATCACTTTTGTACATTTAATCAGAAAACTTAATTCCACAGAGAAATGAAAACTGAAGTCCACATTGTGTTCATTGTATGAATTGTCACGTTTTTTTTAATTATTTCATTTTTGTCTTTATGGAAAGTTATATTTTGACTAAGATATAGCTTTAACTGACTATTAAAATGTGTGACTGATAATTAAAAAGCTATATATTTAAAACATTATTGAATTTCCCGTTTTAATGTCTATTATATAGTCTAAATTGATCCTTATTTCAGAAAATCAGTTTTATAACTTGAAAATATTTTTCATATATCGCACTATTAATGCAAGAGAAAATTGTTCAAAATTTATTATTTTTTTGTTTGAGCTCATTTAAAAATGAAACAAAAGTCATCTTAAACTAAATTAATTTTGTATTATAAGCAATTTTAAAAAATGTATAGATAAACAAATATATATATTTGATTTTTATAAACTTTTTTTGTAAAAGTATTATAAGCTTATTTGTTTTATAGTTGTGTCAATATGTATTTCTCTTGCATTGAAGTAGGATATAAAAGACAAATTTCACAATCAGGAAACACTAAATTCAAAGTAGTAAACTTAAAATATAGGTGTTTTTATGTATTAGAACCTTTCATATAAACTGTCTTAATGTTTTATTGCAGTTATATATATATTATGAAATTCTATTAAAAATGTAATTAGTGGAAAATTTTTCCAAGGTTCAAGAAATAACCAGATAATGTATGAATAATCAAGTACTTTATTAAAACCTGTACAAAATTCTAACTTGTCTAGCAAATACTTATAAGCACTGCTCAAAATAATTAAGGAAACAAGATATTTAACAATCTCTTTTAGGAAAGGCTACATGAAAAGAAAAACAAAAAAGTGAAAATGTTTAATTTTTTATCACTTGATCAAAGTGTTTAAAAAGTAGTGAACCGCATTTTAATAGGCCAATCAGAAAGTTTTAAAACGTGATATAAAAAAAAAAAACTTCTCATCGCACTGTATTCATAATTGTTCGTAATGTTTGGAAATACTTCTACTTTAAACGGTAGATTCCGATCTAGTTGCCATCAATGTGCAAAAATGATCGTTGAGCAAGAAATAAACCATACTTAATGTAAAATGTTAGTAAAAAACTAAACGAAAATTTTCTATTTTGTGAATCTATCTCGTACTTGTACTAAAGATGGTTGGTTATCTCTACTAAACATTGAAAAACAATCAAGGACAATATTTTTGATAGGTCGCGAGTGATTTATCGGCATTATCTCTTGGAATTCGAACTTTTCCTCAGAATCCAAACTTTGATAAAAGAAAGAAGTGAGCTAGTAACTCATCACCATAGTAATTAACTGTAGTGATATAAGTTAGCAACTAATATTTCAATTGAGCATAAGACTATAAAATAAATTATGAAATTGAATAAGAACAATAACTACTTTCTCGTATTAATTGGTCAATTAATTTTACTTTTCATACATACTTATCTTTGACTAAAAAATTTATAAATTTTTCACTATTACATGATTCCCAATAAAGAACCCGATTGAAGTTCAATAATTTTTTTCAAATGTTAAATTTTGTGAACATTTTGTATTGATCCATATATTTTATTTTATATTCACATAAAATTCTTAGTATCTTACAATCTTCATTTTTGTTGTAAGCTGTGTCACAGATTGGTTTCTTGTTAATTTGAGCAGTGTATTAAGAATATGTATCCCTGTATTAACAATTGATAGATTTTTATTTATGTATTATCAATTATATTCATAAGAATTCTAATACATTAGTTGATATATTTCAGTTGAAAATGTGTTACCGTTTTTTATTAAATACGATGACTTATTTCCGTAGATTTATTTCTAGACAACAAATTTTGATTTATTAATACAAAGGATGTCACGCTTCAACAAATAAAGAGCAACCTTCATTAAAATTTTAAGCTTATTATTAACATTAAACTAATTTGTTTTAAAATATGAGAAATTTGTTCTAAGTTACTTAACTTATAAGATTTAAATTTGTCTTATTAGATACATATTAATGTAAGATCAAAATTATTTTTCATGCTACACTAACGAAAAAATGAGCTAAATTAAATTTTTATTAAGTATCAGCAAAAATTACTTTTTGAATTTGTTTGTTATAAAGAAATTATATAAATGTCTTAAACTTTATTGTACACTCTTTTACAAAAATGTCCTTAAAAATTGTTTATTTTATTTTTTTAATTTTATTCCTACAACACATAAACTGATAATAAAGTGCTTAAAACTTCAAGGCCATGAACCCTTCAATGGCAAATTATTGCATATTGAATGTTCAAATCAACTTCTTACAAAAATGCATGACTGTCTAAGTAAAGAATGATAAATATTTTTAATGTTATCTTGCAATACGCCTTTTCCCAGGTGCTCATCAATAGATAACCGAAATCGGCAATTTGAGATTTCCCAATTCTGGCGGTTTACATCTCCCAGACATTTTCGATCGGCAAAAGGTGTGATGAAGAATTGTAAAAACAAGAGGTAAACGAACCATGAGAGCTGACAATATCTTGTTGAAAACTGACTAGAGGATGACATACTATGAGGGTAATATCAGCTGGAGGACGGGATCCCTATTTTGTTGTGCTTTTCAAGTTTACCTCTGGGTGATTATTGTGGACTTATTGTTTTAGTAAATAGCACTCCACTCCAGTACAAGAAGAATCACAGTGGCTGGTTAGAGCGTTCGTTCTCCTAATCGGAAGATAATGAGTTCGAATCCCGGCTTAACCAAAGATCCGGCGTGTTTACTAAATGCGGCAGGAAAACATTAAAACGGTTGTAGTAGCAATATCCTTTATGTGAAATTATACCTTTGTCATTGTGGAGTCTTCTGCTACATCCCTGCTTCTAAATTGAGAAGACTCCAACTTGGCTGCTTCAATCTAACCGGTAGAGCCCAGCTCACATCTAGGTACAAGGAAGCATTCTGGTACAATAAAATCATCTCCAGTACAACAAAAGTAATATGTACCACTGTAAAAACAAAGGCTGACTGTAGCACAGATGCCACACAATATATATATATATATATA
>JAPDSC010054520.1:118166-157109 GCA_026290005.1 Latrodectus geometricus
GTATAAAGGTTATCGTCGACAGTCTGCTGGCAACCATGCTGAAAAACGTCCCCATTGCAGACGACTCCTCTGATATTGTGAAGTCAATAGCCAATATCAGAGAAAATTCATCTCAGCTAAGTGCTTTGAGATAGTAGAAGGATCCACGGCTGTCATGGAAGAAATTGTAGCACATTTATTAGTAGGTAATGATTACTTAGGAGCAATTCAGGCTTGGTACACGATCATGCAATGTTGCTCCTCATTTGTGCATATTGTTATTCCAGAGCTTCATTTTGTTCTTATAGCAAACATTACCGCTAGGACGCATAGCCCTGTTCATTTGTTGCAAGTTTCCGTGGTTCGGTTTGCCCATCTCAGTTTATCTTTTTCGACTATGCCACCACGCCTGAAATCGAGCAATTGAGTATAAATTTTGCAGCAATATCGTAATCTTATTATTTGTTATGTTACCAGAAAACCACTTATTTCTGTCTTTATGGCAATGAGAAAATCTGGAGTTTTCACTGCAGTTCACTGGTTTCATAACGCATCAAGTGTGCAGTAGAAATGAGTTCTATGTTTGGAATTAAAGTTCGTTGGCTTTGAAAATTTAATCATTTTAATATTTCGAGTTAAAAAAAAATGTAAAAGTTTCAACATGATCCAATTATTCTTAAATTTTTCTTAAAGGGTGTATAATTTTTCAATAAATACTCGATTCATAAATATAAACAAATTAATTTGCAGAACATTTGAATTTATATTATATTTCAATTTTTATAAGATAGCTCTTTACAACAGGAAGATTCTGATGCAACTCGAATTCGACTTTTAATGTATAATTTTATAAAAAGAATAAAGCATTACAAGAACGGTAGAGTACATTTTCAGAACAATTTTATACTTAAAAAAAATAATAAATCTTTTATAATCATAAAAAAATCAAAGTTTACAAATATTTATTTTAAGTATTTACAATGTGTATTAACTTATTTAATGCTTAAAGTTGTGTCACTTTACTATTTGCTACTTATAAATAATTTATGGATTCATTTCATGGTTTTGTGTTTTACTTGGTGCATCAATAGTGACAAAACAGCACTCCATTCTTTCACCACGTGACATTACCTGAAGGGCATTCAATGGCATCTTCCAGCTCACGAACAATAATCTCGTTACCACATCCCTTTTCGAACTGTCAAGCTGCTTATTGTGTTAGGGGACCCTCTGGTGTGTACTGTCCCATTTAGTCGTGAATCAGAGTATAATTTGAATGTTACTAACTGTTCGTAAATGTTGTTCTGGCTGCCTCAGACCGGGATGGAGTCATATCACAACTGTACAGCGCGACCTGTGATGAGGACAAGCTGCGTATATATACATATATATATCGTCAAAAAGCAAAAAATGAAATTTAATAAACATTTTTTTGTCAAATCAATTCTTTGTCTTGTGATTTATTCATTATTTTATTATGATTTTCTATCAATAAAGTTAATCACAACAAATATATTACACTTACTCAAATCATTGAAAAAGTGCTTTTTTATTCAAAATTAAGAACATTTTTGTTCGTTAACACATTATTTTTTTATAAGATTTATAAACGAATTTTGACACTTAGTAGCACCGAATTTTGACCAAATGTAGCAAGTTAATGCCAAATGTTTCAGTAATTTCGTAACCACATTTGCTTTATATTATTTATAGGCTTATTGTTTATAATTTTTATTTTTAGCGCTTGCAAGTTTCATATTTGTAGTTTTGAGTCATATACATAAATTAAAAATGAAGATTTTATATCTTTTTATTTCAATCAAAATGTAATTTTAACTACACCGACTTTTCTATTGCATTTGGAAGAAAAATGATTGAAATATGCAACGTTTGGTAACATTTTTAGTTCAAAAATGGTTTACAAGATTATACGTACGAAGAATGATATCACACAATGCTCATTTCCTTTAATCCACTTTTAAAAGAGTTTAACCAGACATGCAGTTTCATTGTAATAGTTTTTGAAGATTGGGAATTACAGTTAATTACAGATTGATTTTTTTTCCTGATGAATTAGTTTGATTTCAAGTGTAAAATTTTTTATTTTTAATTTTGCAAGATGTTATCTTGGTTACTTTTATAAGTTTTTAGCAATAAACATGCCTATATTTATTGTAAACTTGTTTCTGTTACTAAAGATACAATTTTTTTTTAAAAAATGGTCAATTAGACTGTTTATTGGATTCTTTTTATTTATATATATATAAATTTGAAAACTTCAAGCTTAAGTTAGTCTAAAC
This sequence comes from Latrodectus geometricus, assembly GCA_026290005.1. Lineage (NCBI taxonomy): Eukaryota > Metazoa > Arthropoda > Arachnida > Araneae > Theridiidae > Latrodectus > Latrodectus geometricus. Next base: position 120,446 of record JAPDSC010054520.1, read on the forward strand.
AAATTAAATTCCACTTTTGTAACCACGTATACAAAGTGTTTACACTTCTCTTTGTTCGGTTTACATAAAATTGTTAGTGCAATGTTGATCATTCAAATAATAGTTTATTTTTCACTGTTGAATTCCTAGCGCACCAAAAGCTATCTAAAAATAACTTTAATTAGTAATTTCTTAATTAAGATGTTATATATCGGAAGGGAAGATTCGTTACACAAGTCAATTCAATAGAAGTTTCTTCACATAAAGTTCTAAGATTTAAAAAAGTGTAGAGAATTTAAAATTAAGAATTTTAAGCTGGAAAAATGTTACATATATTTTTTTAAATATTTAAAAAGATAGTTTTTAAATTGTATTTTCTTTAAATACACACAAAAAGTTCTCTATGAAATGGTAGAGATTTTTCATCGATCGAATATTGTCTTCCCAAAAGTCCATCTATCATTTTTTTGTATTGAAATGTGTTGCTTTTATTGTGTGTTGTGTATCATCATGTTTTCCTGTACCTAGCCTTGAGATGCACTTACTAGTAAGAATATTAAAATGTGTGCTATATATTTTACATGTGTTCTTCTAAGGATTGCTTTTCGGCTTTATCATCTTAAAAATGTCTGCCATATGTCATCTATTATTTCTAATAAGTGTTACAAAAAATATGCAACTTTTATTATCGAACAGTTTTATCGGTAGAAATAATAACTTTTGGACAGTGTGATACGCACATATTTTTGACTTAACAATTTGTTGCAAGAACAAATATTCACTAAATTTTTTCCTTGCAACATTGAAATGCCAGCTCATGTGATGAAAAATATGTTTCACAGTCCAAGATTAATCAATTTGAAATTAGGAGTCCTTCTAGGGATTTATTGGTGTTACCATCATTAGCTAGCTAAGAGTTCAGTGTATTAAATATCTAAAAGGGTGGACGAATTAACATCTTTGAAATTAAAAAGCCAAATCCAGATACTAAGCAACCATGTTAGGGAAGATTATTGAAAGAAAATTTTTTCTGTTCATAAATTTTTGACCAATAACAAAACTAAAGTTCATAAACTAAAACAAGAACCTTACTGGTTCATACCCATGAAACTTAAAAAATTTTATCTCGACAATTTTATTGCAAGAACAATGTTTACTAGCTTATTTTTTCAATCTACATTGAAATTCTAGATATCCCAAATCGTTTTTATGTAATATGTACAGCTCTAGGAATATATAAATGTTAATTCCATTTAGAATTTAATGCATCATGGCTTCATAGAAATAATATTTAGCACAATGTTTTCTTTCTCACGCACAGATTAGCTGAGCTGGCAATCGAATGCTCAATACTCTGGCCTTCGGTTCAACATCTTGTGAGTTCGAATGCCCCTTCAGGCTTTTGTGTGTATGTCCAAATTTAAATAGCCCTCGTGTATAATAAAATGACAAACCAAACTTCATCCACATTTATCTGTAACCATGACTCTTGATTAATAATTCTCAATAAATGGAATCTATATAAAGAGGGTAAAAAATTATCATAACACAAACATTTACTATAATAAAATTTTACATGTAAACTAAAAATTTTTTATTTCTTACATTTATTTCATATTAGTTTATGATAAATGATTATTTTATCTTTTGGTGTAATAAATGTTTTCCTGGTTATTACCGAATATAAGTCAAAATGAACTCTAGACTTTTTAAATGTATATTTAGGTTTTCATAAATATCTGAATCTTTATTTAAATTGTTAGAATCATCTATTAAATATTTTTCGTAATGGTTTAATTCTTACTAGAATTTTTTCTAAATTTTCTCCTATTAAGGCTGACAACAATAACCTAAAATGAAGAAACAACTGTTTTTAGAATTTCTTACGATTTCTTAAGTATTTTTAAGATGAAATAAGTGTTAAAATATCAAAAATTATACGTTAAAAATTTTGCTCATTTTAATTTGTTATGAATATAAATAATAAGATGATAATTCTCGTTTCATTTGTCACTCTGCCATTATAATTTTTGTACATTATGACTAATTTAACCGGAGCTTACAGTTATATGTGGATTTTGATCTACTACAAAGTCCCACATTTTAAGTGAGATTCAAATTCTTAAGAAATTGATTTAGGAATCGGAGATCTAACCATTCAGCTGACACCTTGGATTCAAAGAAAAAAGAGGAGACAAATATTTTATATCTAAGTAGAAAATAACAATAACTCCATACTTGTGGTCCCCTAAGCCTATAAGAAACTTATAAGCATTTTTAACTGTGACAATAATTAATGCAATTTTTAATTAGGACTGTGGTAAGTACTTTACCATGCGTCTTAAGAAATCTTAATCAAGTAATTTCATAATAATTGAAATTATAGAACCAAGTTCAAATCCTAATGTGTGAATGCAAAACTGAGATTTTTTAAACTACTTAATATTAAGAGTCTTAATGCAAGAGCAGCATACTTCCCGGTACCTGTCGTAGAGTTGAGTTCCACCAGTTATTGAAAGAAAGTGGGGTTGGAATCTTCAAAATTTAGAAGCAGGAATCCAGCAGAAGACCTCCTAATACTTGACGTGTTCACCCTCAGAAGCATAATTTAATTTCGAGGACATTGCAACCACGACTTGTTAACATTCCCACACGCGCCTTTAAAAACATGACGGATCTTCGGTTGAACCGGGATTCAAACTCACTACATTCCGATTATGAAAACGATCTAACCATCCAGGCTAGATATTAAGATCGTGCACGCAATAAAAAATTTCTGGGAAAAATTGCTGCAATATATGATCACATAACGAAAGTTGCTGCATGAAATTTGGGCCGAGCTAGCAGTCGATTGGTTAGCACTAAGGGTTTCGGCTCAACAGTTCGTGGGTTCGAATTCCCTCTCAGGCATTGACCTACCCAGCCTAAAATGATTTGGAATCCACTTTAAACTGTGATCTTGGTCTAATTACTGAGCAAAAATTAACCCTTAAGCAACAAATTCTCGAAGTTTGGTGATGAAATTTCAAAGAAAATTTCAAGCAGTGCTGAAAGCCTCAAACTGCGAATTGATTTGAAAAACTAAATTTTTCCGATTTTGAAATGTACGTATATAATTTCATTCAAATGTTTTTCCACGTGAAATTTAAAGCAGGTAAAAGATGCTCGTTAACTGAACTTGAAATGTAATATTCTAATATTTTAATTAACTAATGTTATAACACTGGAGTTTGAAATGTAAAATTGTATTGTTAAATTTCAATGAATCGTGAAAAGAAATTAGATTGTAATCAAGGAGTGACAATAAATTTTTCCAAAAAGAAATATATAAAATATGGAAAATATTGTGAAAGATGTTTCATTGAATGTCCAGAGTTCTCAATGAGTCTTGTCCAGGCTGAATGAGAAATGAATATTATTAATATTATTAATACGTTGTGAAGTCCAGGCTGAATACTTCGCAACGTGTTAATAATATTCATTTCTTATGATAATGAGTAATTAATTATTATTATAATAATTTATAATGTAATAAAATTATACAGTAATAATTTTACACAGAATTTAGTAAGCTTCTCTTAAAATTTACAATCTTTATCGTTAAGTGATAAAGAAAGTTTTGAAACAGGAATATTATCAAAAATAGTAATCCTTTCTTATAGAGAATCAAATTACTATGGCAGATCTTAAGCACATTTAAAAAATTTATATACTGAAAAAATGAATAGTTGTTCCTGTTTATAAAAGGAAACACGTTGGCAATATTTTTTGTGCCATAATCGTATTTCATTGTCAAATTTATTTTTCGGATTTTCTTGAAATAAATTACCTTTAAAAACAAAACAACAAAGAAAAAAAGTAGCATTATAAGTTACTTTGAAATTCATAGATTTTCTTAATTATTTTACCACTACTCTAAATACTGGCTTCTCTAAATTATTTTAGTAAGAAACATCTTATTCCATAAGATACATTCCAAATAAAGCATTTGAGTACAATATGAGTAAATTCAAATTTTGAAATTGAATTTTTTTTCTGCTCCCGTAGACACTTGTTCTCTTCTTTCATTAAGTTCTTTAAAAAAAACTAATTTTTATTTGTTTCTAAGACGGTAAGTAGTCTGATTAGAGAGCTCAGACTTCGAGCTTGGGGATGGAAAATTATGGGTTCTAGATCTAATTAAATCAAAGACTGATGACCGCTAATGTTTACTGGTCAAAGTGCTTTATAAGTTATGGTTCATGACTTTCATTTTTAAGTGAAAGGATATCTCTGGAAGACGTGTGAGCAAATGTATAGGGCTTTTCTGCTTGCCTCTAGCTTCTAAATTATGATAACCAGCTTTCGAGGTAAAAATGATGCATCCACTGGTGTATGCGAGTGACCCCTGATTTGCCTTTTTGTCCTTAAAGGCTTTAAAGTACCAGAAATGGTTTGGCAGAAAACCTATTAATTCTCAATTCATCGGTTATATTCTAATCTTTGGCGAGAATGTTCATAATTTAAGTCAATAAGCCATTTACAACATCAGTCAAATATATCAGTAATAGATATACCTAGGAATATAATGATAGATATGCCAGTCAAATATATAAGTAATATATATATCAGTAATAAATATATCAGTCAAATTAATATGATTTCTTACGACAAAATATCCTTAGCATTAATGAATTCAATATTTTTAATTATTTAAATAATAAATATTTTTCATTTTCATTAATTAAATTTTCAAATTTTAGTCTTATAAAAAATTGACACACAAACACAAGAAAATTAAATTCAAGATTTATGATTCACACATTTTTTACGTAAGGTTTTATTATTACAAGTAAAATTCTGTGGGAAAATATACATTATTGATGATTATAATCATACGAGTTTTGTATTCACATTAAATAAATATTTAAACCCAAAGTGACGTTATGTATATTTACAATTGTGTATAAAAATGTCTCTCGTGCAAAAAAAAGTTTAATTTAAGGATTGTATTTCAGTCGATCAAATGTCCACTATTTGGGAGATTTATAATAAACGAATATGAAACCAGTTCAAGTAAAATAATTTAAATCAATTAATATTCATAATGGTATTTAAACAAGAAAGAAGCTACTCGGAAATAAAAAATGAACTTTGCGGCAATAGGAGAAAAAAAAAAAAGAAAAAAGGGTCATTTGCTGCACATTTCTCTTTCTTTCTAACCAAAACTAACTAAAAACTGGTATAAAACTTGGCTACTTTTTCATGCAGCGACAGATAGGGGGTGGGTGACAAAATCAAAAAGAAAAAAATGGGCATCTTCCAATGGTTCCAATTTCACGCGAAATCTCCGTTTTCTGTCTCACTCTTTTTTTTTCCAGCATCCCCCTTCTCTCTCTCATTCCCCCTCCCCCCGATATCGCAGATCGATGGCCATCAAAGGACAAGCGGAGGGCCGTTAATTTGAAGTGGACATGAGTGACGGCTTAATAGACGGTCCCTCGTGTCACGTGACGTCAATGGTCTCCGAGATGACCAGTCATTAAGGTAGATATTACGCTGCGGAAACCGTAATCCAGGGCTGCGATTTGATCAATAACTTTTACCCTCTGGAAGCGAGGTCTTTGGAGAAGAAAGGTTATAGACTGGGCCTCTTTTTATGATATTGGATACTAATTGGCATGCCTCTAAGAACAATCTTCAATTTTCCTTCCTTCCAAACTAAGCCCGGAACTGATTTTTTCCCCATTTATTATTATTTTATTTCTGGCATCATCGGAACAGCAAGAAAGACGCCCTTCTTCAAAGGAGAGAGATGCCCATAAAAATAAAAAATAAAAAAAACTTTCGGAGCGATAATAAAGAGCCTTCAAACTTTTTAAGCCGATTTCGTTAAAACTGAGGCTATAGTTATGTCGGCTTGAGATACTTTAGTATCCATAAAAAAAGGAATGGTTAGTTTCTTCTTTAGGTAATTTAACATTTGATTAATTTAAGTTTTAACTTGAGAAAACACATTTATAATCAATGTATTAGAAACAGTATTTCTTATCTACTAAAAGATAGTGTTTTCTATTCATATCTACATTTAAAATTCTAAATATATAAAGACGTTAGTCAAATTACTTTTATTCTTCCACCTTCAAGTATGTATTTGAAATATAATTCTAAGAATAACAACAAGAAATTTGGCCAAAATCACAATAATTATAATCTTGATTAATATTCTTGATTTTCCAAGAATTGCAATTAAACTACTTGGTTGGGAAATGCTGCGTATAAGCGGTTATAAAACTTTCCTTTTTAATGTTCTTCGTTTTTCCTAGATTGCTGATAGCTGAATTACGTATTTTTAAAAGAAATTAGTTTTCACTATAATGCTTAATGCATTGGCTTGTTATTTAGAGTTAGATTCCATTGATGACACCAAAATTAAAGTGGATAGAGCCAGTTTTTCACTCATACTAGAATAAATCACAAATAGTTTCTTTGCATATCTCCAATTAAAATGATACTTCTGATCGTGACCAAGACTTGAAACCTCAATATACCAGTGAAACAAATAAATTTTTTAATTATAGGTCCAGCTATAACTCAACCAAAAGCTCATGAAAGGCCAATTCTTATTTACAACGGCGATATTTTCAAAATCAAATCCGTCAAGCGGTCTCCTTCTCTATTTCAAGGTGACTGATAATTTTTGATCACCTTCAAAGATTTTTCTAAAAAAATCAACTCATGTATGTATATTTTCCAAAAAAGTAATTAGTCTTTATTTATGCTTTTTGATGTGGCAGTAAGACACTAATCAGAAATACACTTCCACTGTTAGGATTTTGTTTTATTTAAAAAATGTAGCCAATTTATGATCGTATTTATTCTAGGTAGTTTTGAAAGAAAATATTACTTTTTAAGAAATTTTGATTAAATATATCCCATTATGTATTAAAGTTCGAGACATTGGAAATCATTCCATAAAGGAAATTTTGATTTCTAATTATTTATAGGAAATGAAACTAGTTTTTTTCTATCAACTATAGCTCTCTTATATAATCATCAACTATAGTAACTATAACTCTCTTACATAATTAAAAGATTCTGGAGAAAAACTCGGTTCCTTCAGCTTATAAATATTGACAATATATTTGCTAAACTGATTTTTTAAAAAAATAATTAGTTAGAATGCTTTGTAGAAACAGTAAAGTAAAAACGGTTATTTACAATTTATTGGAATAAAATTATGCAACAAAAACAAAACATTTTAAAATAATAAAAATTTTAAAATTTCGAACAATAAAAAATTTTGAAATTTCATATAATAATAAAAAAATTTTGTAATTTTGTAAAATATAAATTTTGTTCTAAAAATTTTTAAATTTCATGCAACATTACAAATTTTCAAATTTCTCCTAATAATAAACATTTTGTTGATACACTCAAATTTATTATCTATTTTTGACTTTGATGTTTATATTTTTCTTTCAGTTGAAATATTTACTTGGATATATTTCAAAATAAATTAAAACTAAAAGAAATTTTCTGGTTTCCTTTGAGACATTAATAACCGTTTTGGAATAGAATCTAAAATACTTTTAATTCTAAGTAATTTATTTTTGGACGAAAATTTTCGTTCACGTAAAGAAAAAATATAGAACAAATTTCATGGAATTTTTTTTACATATTATAAGGAATCTGAAAACATGTAAAAGGAATAATATTGAAGAGTATAACTATAAAATAAATATTTGTTAATTATATAACAAACATTTGTTTTAAAGCTAAGCTTTGTTAATATGTGAATACTTTAAAGGTTAAAAAAAGAGATTTGATAATATTTACTGTTATAATTAATTTTCTTTATATAATTATTAACAATAAAAATGATAGGATACATAGAGAAAAATTAAAAACCTTAAAAAAATATATTTATTCAATTAATATTTTAATCTTCAAAGAATGGAGTCTTGGAAAAATATGAAGCAGTCGTCAGGAGGATTTTTCCGTCTTAAAAGAATTTAGAAATAATTGTTTGCTAAACAAAATCGATATCTGCATAAAAACTTTCTCAAATTAAACCATAGCTGGATATAAATTCACTTTCCCAGCCATGACATTTCTAATAAACTAACGTGAATGCCTCAAAGTCAGGGAAAAAAAGACCCACTTAATTGGATTTCTTCTGCATGAATCAGAATAAAGAAGAAATAATTATTAAAAGCAAAGTTATTGACAGTATTCACCACCCCCAAAAAAATAATGCCGTTTTTTTTTTCTTCCTTTTTTTGCATAAATTCATTTCTGTAAGATAATAAGCAGAGACATTTGATAATCAAGAATTATTTACATCTCTCGAAATACCAGGGAATTTTTTTTTTAAATTTTATTTTATTTTATGATCGAGAAATGTATTTTTTATATTTTAAATGAAATTAGTAAAAAAAATGCATGCATCTGCATCAACTGTGATTTAGTTCATTTAAACGTTAAATAAAAGCGAAATGTCATTGTCACAATGATTTGATTTAATTGATAAACAATAATTCTAAAAAAGGTTTTTAATTGATAAAAAAAAGTTTTTTTGACATTTAATTGCCTATAAATCTTTTTATTTATCGTTTATGAAAGAAAAAATTAATTTAATACATAGCATATTTTTTAAAAAGATGTTTCTACAAATTGAAAACGTAAAGTGAAAAATATTTTTCTTTTATTATATATGAAGTATTATTATAACAATAGAGCATATAAACAGTGATGTATTAATCAATAATTACTTCAGAGTTCACTATTATTTAACAATATTGTTTAAATTAAATTATTTTGATTATTTACACAGTGAGTGAACTATTATTTTAAGCAGATGTGGGAATAATAAATTGCATTTTTAATTCCTGAAATATTTGTTTATATATTCATAAAACTGTAACTCCATTTTAAACTTACGATTGACATTAAAATGATAAAATTAAGTGGTAGATATTATAGAAAAATAGCATTCATTAATATAAAAGAATGCAATATCTTCTCTTGGAAAATAGCTGATGTCATTTAAAATATATTGAATATAATCTTTGGTAAATTTATTTTCATATGCCATGTGTTGTCTTAATAACCAAGCATACTCTGAAACGTAAGTAAAAGTGTTTAATTATCACAAATACTTGTAATATGGTAATAAAAGTGTGGTATGGAACTCTAAGATTATATATTGAAGCTCTGTTAATCAGATAAAAGTGTAAAAACTGAATGGAGTTGAAATAAATGACTGAAGACTAATTAAGATAATTATTTGATGAGTGAAATGTTATTCAGCAGAGAATGTTATTCTAGACACCACGTATTGGGCCAAAAAAATTATTAATATTGAGTAATTGAAGCAAGAGGGATAGAAGCTTAATGTAGTAGCAATTAGGAAAGTCAAGCCTAGCGATATAATATGGTCAAGTTCTCAATGATCCTGGGTTTGATACCAGCTACTGTTTAACAAAGGGAAATAGATTTTGCTATTTTGTTTTCAGTATTCATATCTTTTGGGGAATACATGAGATGTTTACTTTGCGACTCGGGAGGCCCTTTATTCATCAAAAGTTGATCCCGTAGGTGAAAATGTGGAGGGTTTTTAAATAACAATCTCTGAACAACTTCGGCTGTTAAGCTATTCATTAAAAATGTCAGCTCACCCTTGCGTAGTAGTGAGCGCGTCATATTAAGAAAGTAAGTGCACTATTGTCTAGTAATAGGAGTAAGCTCCTCCGTGTGAAAGGCTTTGGGTTCAATCCCAACAATCGTATAACAATAAGAGATAGATGTCACACTTTTCCTTTAGCATGCACCCTTGATAAGTTAAATGCTTAGTTTTTTTCTTTTTTCACGCGATGCGTGAATGTGGTATAATTTCTATAAGAAAAGGATAATATATTTCTCGAAGTTCTTTTCCAAGGCATTCGGGATTGTTGTTAAAAGGCCTTACAATGACGTTCTGCCGTAGTGTGTTCCATCACGCAGTGTCAGGTTATGAAAGCTTGAGCATTTGATTCATCATAATAAAGTTAATGGCTTTGAATATTCTAACAACTGATTTCCATTTAGAATTTGAAAAGAAAATTCCTCTTCATGTACAATTTTTCAAGATGTGTTAGCTGAAATTCTTCATGCACAGAATTTTAGCCAACGATTATTTAAAAAAATGGATATGCACTGTCGATTGTGCTGTAGTCAAAAGATGATAAAAGAAACAATAAAAATACAGAGCTATATATAATGGTAAATAAGTGACTTGTTTTATCAGGATATCAGTAAGTCTTCTGGAAGTCAAGGAATAGTTGCTTACCAAGGAACAGTGGCATTAATATGAAATTAAAGGAAAAATGCAGGTAGATTTGATTTGATCATTCAATGTATTAAGACCTGAAATCATGAATATTGTGTGATGTTTAATGAAACAACTATAGTAAATTTTAAACTTGGCAAAAATATTACAATGTATATATTCAAGTAATACCTACTGAGATAACGTTTGAGCCATTACAGTCCATGATTATAAAAAAATTCTTTTGGAGATTGTAGTACAATATCTAACATATATAATGCCAACAAATGAATTATCAACATATAGAAAAATGGTGTAACTAAACAAAATATGCCAAAACTTCTCAGAAAATCTTTCTAAAATGATCAAGTTGTAACCATAAATACTTTATATACCTGTTACATGAAAAACAATATGTAGGAATTGATATGTAATTTTGCAATACATGTAATGTCGTATTCCTCTGTAATACTCAATAATCTTTCATTTATGAACTTATTTTGATGTAATAAATATTTAGTTCATTAAATTTTAAATTGCTTATTTTTAAAATTAGTGTATTTTCAATATGAGAAGCTGGCATTTTCCCTAAAGTGTAGCTTGACGTTTGATTGTTAAGTTTTTTAACTCATCACTATTAAAGAATGTCAGATTTTGGTTTAAGGAAAATGAAGTTATCTCTTATAAACTTGTTGGTGCAGGTTAAATTTGATTTTGAAAAGCATTTTTCTAAATTTAATGCTCGTATTATAGCTGAAATTTGACAAGCAATGAAAAATTTAAATAATTCATCTCTGATTTTTCATGAGATTTCTCTGTTCAGATAGATATTCAGCTAGAATATTCAGAGGTTCTGAAAAAGACATTTCATTGATTAGCTGTGTCAAATAATATAAGTATTTAGTATGACACGAAAAATCTAGAAAAGCGTATGCAAATGAAATGTTATGATATAGATAGAGTAACTAATTGGAGAATCGTATTATCTTGTATTTCTATACTTCGTAAGAGAGAGAAATTAGCTTTGATTCAAGAGAAACACGCATAGAATAAAAAACACTATCTGTCCAAAACTATCCGGACACTTCCTTAAAAAATGTTTCTGGCGGGTGATGCAAATAGATGCGGAATCGAAAGTTATAAAAGTGTTGTTGTTAGGGGTTTGTCAAGTTGTATTTATGCATTTGTGAGGCAATGAGCAAGTAAAAGGAGCTTAGTGATTTTGATTGTGACAGTATAGTATGATGCCACCTTGGTGGGGAATCAGTTCGTGAGATTGAGGACTTTCTACAGAAGCCTAAATCCCCTGTGAGTGATGCAATTAATTGCGAAGTAGAAACTTCGAGTAAGTGAAACTGCAGAAAAATTAAGGTACAGTCCAAAAAACTTAGTGAACGAAGCCTCAGAGCCCTGAAGAGGGTAGTGGAACAAAATCGCTAGTCCTCATAGGTGGAAATTTCTCAGGAGTTCCAAAGTTCATCAGGTGTTAGTGTTAGCAGAAGTTGTTCGTTGAGAGGTAAGCAACTTGGGATTCCAATTTTGTGCCACCACTCACAAACTGGACATCATTCCACGGAATGCGAAGCATCGATTACAATGTTTCAGAGCTCACTGTCATTGGAATGTGAAAAAGTGTTCTTTGGAGTGGTAAATCTCGCCAGTCTGGCAGCCAGGCGGATTAGTCTGGGTTTAGCGTGTGCCCAGGGAACGTTTCTTTAGTGATTGCATTGTGCGACTGTTAAATTTGGTGATGGCAGCATAGTAATGTGGAGTTATTTCACATGGTTTGGTCTGGCTTCGTTAGTTCCTGTGTTTGGAAATAAAAACTTTGAGATGTATAAGGACATTCTGGACAATGTTGCACACCCAAATCTATGGCAATATTTCGAGGAAGAGTCCTATTTCTCTTCTAACAGAATTACTGCTCTATTGACACATCAAGGCTTGAATAGACGTGGTTTGACGGAATAGATGTCCAAAAAACTGAACTAGACTTCTCAGATTCTCATTTTAAATTTCATGGAACACCTTTGTGATGAATTAGAGTACAGGTTACGTAGCCAGCCAAATCAACGATATTTTCCAGAACCACTCATTTAAGCTGTGATGGACGCCTGAAAGTCAATTTTTATGACCACCTATCAAAAACTTGAAGAAAGTCTTATTAGACGAATGTAGGCTGTCATCGATGCAAAAGGGAAACCGACATCTTATTAATATGTGCCTGAGGACACTCTAAAGTCCATACCAATGAGTCACCGGATACTTTTGGCTAGATAGTGCATTCCGGAACTCTGCTCATTTCAAGAACGGAGGAATGTTTCCTACACTTCTTTGAAAATTGTCATCCACGAGTAATCACTGAGAATATAGATTATATGTGTACTGCATGAGATATCCAGTTCTTTCCCCATTCTTGTTGCGCAATATTTTAAAAAGTAATAATATTTGCTAGTTTGTTTTCGCTCTTTGAAACAATTGTTTTCTTTCGCTGCAACAAACATGTTTTTTGTTTTTCTAATATGCCGACAATTATAAATGTATTGGAACGTGAATAATAAAGAGCTTCGATATGAAAAACTTTATGAGCTAATGCAATTTTCAAGTTTTCAAAATCTCATTTGATTTGTTTAATCACTGATCTATATTTAAAATTTAATTTCAATGTGCAAAACTAAGTGAATATGTGTTTAAAAAATAATGCAGTGTTATTTTATCAATTCGCTATTCATCATGGAATCAAAATACACATTTTAAATTAAAAGCCACGTTTTTGTCGAAAGCAGTCAATATTCGATTTTCCAAATAAATAATTCAGTATCAAAAATCTCTCATGAATCATAAATCTCTTCTATGTTTTATCACACAAAAATTGATAAATATAAAAGACTGGCACATTTTGAAAATTTCAAATGAATATATATTATAAAAAAAATTAAAAATCTTTGCTATTCTTCCAAGAAAATACAACATTATAAATGAATTTCTGCAATTTCTCGGTTTTTAATTACCATCCAATTGTGTCGTAGCTATAATTTTACTCAATATTAAATACTCTTGTAAAAATGTACTAATAAATTTTGTAAGTTGTAATATTTATAATGATGCAAATATTTTCCTCCCCACATTTATTGTGAACTTCTTAGAGGTAATATCTTAATATTTCTACAATGATAAATAAGTTTATAAAAAACACTACATGCAGTTTTTTAGCCTAATGGATAAATTTATAAAATTAAAATATTCATTTTTTATTGTTTTAGAAAGTAATTACACAGTAGAACATTTTTGAGAGGAGGTAAACTGAAATATATAAACACTTAAATGCACATATTCCTATATGGTGAAATTTATTTATTCAGGCTAAACAATAATTTTTACTTATTGTATGAAAAATTAATTTCTATTTCTTACATGAAAATAAACAATATCTTTTATAAAGTAGTTCCAATAATTGTCAAATAATTCAGAGAAATAATAATAATCAAGTCCCCACATATTCTAGAATGAAGAAAAAATCAAACTCAAAAATCTATATTGACGCATTTTTTTTTAAAATCCAAACTCAAACATAAAAAAAAAAAATCATGTTATTTCAAGACTTGGAGGGATACTTTTTAAATTAATCTTTAAGAAGTGTGTTTTGAAACATTTCTTAAAAAATTTACTTAATGACTTTCCTGTAACACATGTTTATTTTCAATTTTCCTCTAGAAAGTAAGCAGATATTTTCGTTCGTAAAGATCCGATAATGTCATATGCAAGTATCTAATTGTTGTTGAATGCATATTCACCTTGAAATGATCCCAATTTTAAATTAAAGAAAATCATATCACAATAATGTGTTCCCGTCCGATCCATATTTCATTCGGTCTAAAATTTATTCTAAGCTAAATTTGCAATTAGCCAGAAAAAATTGTCCACTGAAATAACATAGTTCAATTTAACCCAAAATTTTTACTATACCTCAAAAATGTTAAAATGACCTTCATTACTCTAAAAAGTAAATTTTTATTATTATTTCGAAATAAATAGAAACATGTTAAAAATTAACATGTCGATAAAAATAAAACTTTGATTAAGTGATTTTGGAGACATTCATGACACAGTTTAATTCTGGAAAAATAAATTATTTAAGGAATTTTGAGAAAAGGAAAGAACACAAGTCTCTCTATTTATATGTGAATGATTATTAAAAAAATTAAAACAAAAATGCAATTAAACAATATCGGTGAGTCATACTGTGAAAGGAAATGAAGTAAGCAATAAAAAAACTTTACTTTCATCATTTCTTGTTCCATACAGTAATATGTGTATTTCAATTAGCTATATAATTTTGGAAACTATAGGAGAAAAAATTAGCTTAAAAACATAACTAAATATTGTGTTTACTATAAGAATATTGAATAAGTTTAAATTATTGAACAAATATTAGGGTTTATAAAACTCTTAGTAGAATACTTTAAGGACAAGGATATAATACATAAATTTCAAATAATTATGCTCAAACATAAAAAATATGTAATGTTTACTTAAAAATAATAATAAGATATTAAGAAGAAATTCAAAAGTCATTAAAGAAAACAGCAAACTTATCGTTTTTGGAGTTGAGCAACTATTGGTTCCAGTCTGATGAAGAGGATTTATGATACATTACAAAAAAAAAAATAATAATAACGTACATATTAAGGAACTTAAGTAAAAAAACTTAGTTACACACTTAGCTAACGCAAAAGATGAAAGAATAAAATGTAAATTACTGCCTAAATGGTTTTGTGAAATAACTGGGTAGGTAGCAACATATATTTTAAGGAATCTAAATTCTGTAAAACTATATTTAAGATTAATTTACCACACAAATTTATTCTTTTAAACTTTTATAATTGATAAAATCATGACAAATAAGGAAATTTGAAAATAAAAAGAAATTTTTATTAATGTATAATGCTCCAGTATTAACCAACTACTTCTTTTTATTAGTTAAATTTATTTTAGATGGTAATTCGAATTTTATTCTTATATTATACAATTTTTTTTAAGAAATAATCATTTCATAATAGATTTTGTTGTTTATTTTTTCTAAATTTGTTTCGTCCATTACGGTCATGCAAAATATGTTTCTCCTAAATTTATTTTAAGTATTTAATACTTATAAATATCAATATTTTTTACAACACTTAAATTCATTTTAATGTTGTTTTGAAATGAAAGCAATGTCGATTTTATTTTCTCTGTGGTAATATTAAGACATAGATTTTTTTATTTCATTTGAAAACTGACATTAATACAGCCAACTTCGTTTTGAAAATGAGATCTACACGCTGATTCGATAACATTTTAAAGAATATTTGCTACGATTTGATATTATTCACTTCTTGGGTTCGGTGTAGAATATATTACCCCTTGGTTAAAAAATTTGTCGATAAAAATTGGCTATAAAATTTAATTTCTGGTAATCCTGATATTTTTAACTCTTTAATTTGGCGCCTATCTTGGTGTTAAAAAAATCGCTAAAAAATGTAGGATGTTTAATGGGTAAGCGTTACCCGTGTAAGCATTTACCCATTTTATTTAAGCATGAGTAAATTCTAAAAACGGAAATATGCCTTTTTCCAGAAAATAGCATGCTTGCAAAAAAGTTTTATGTATTTCATTCTGAGAGATATCAAATCACCTCCTCTCTCTCTCTCTCTTTCTCTCTCTCTCTCTCACTCACTCTCTCTCTTAAACACACATGCATATTCTAATAAGAACTACAACTCCTAAATTTTGAATTATTAGGAACATTGGTTACTGAAAAAATGTCTTACTGCTAAATTTCACACCATTATTTTAAATTGTATTGTTGAATAAAAACAGAATAATTAGTTATTTATTTGTTTTATATTAATAGTTGCTTCACACTATAATTATTTTCAATAATTTTTAAATATAAGTTATATATCAGTAGCTTTACATTTTATCTTGCTACAGCGATAATTTATGTGATACTAAGATATTTCACATTTTTATTTTACTTAAAATAAATGTAAAGTCTGTAGCTATAATATTTTACAAGCATAAATTATTAAGCAGTAATAACAAATAAATTTCTCATATATAAGAATATATTTCATCAGTTATTACATTAGATTAGTTAATTCAACATCAGGTAATCTGATTATTAATAAATTTTGGGATCCAGATGAAATATATATAATTTATACTCGGTTCCTCAAAATTTGAATTCATACTCCAATAATTCCTTCTCATGTGCATAAAAACTGAAAATATATAAATATTGTGTTATAACATTTAAATATTTCCTTTCTTTTTTGGAAAGTGACGGAACTAACCTGAAAGAAACTTACCAAAAGAAACGATAAATAATTGATGTCAATTTTTTAATTTACTACTTTTTTTACTGAAAAATAGATAATTATACTTAAAATCAAAAGTTAAGTAAATTCATATTATGAATATTAAAACATTTATTAGCATAAATTTATAAAAAGCTTTAAATACAAAAAAAAAAAAAAAAAAAAAAAAAAAAAAAAAAAAAAAAAAAAAAAACTTACCCAAGCTTTTCTTGATCAGACCGAATCCTCATCACTGAATAAGTCCTGGTAATTTTTTATTTAATAACTTAAAAAATTAATTATTTATGAAAGTTGTTGTTGGTCAATGTTTGTATCATAAAAAAATATTCAGCTTCAACATAACTTAGGAATATTTTTTTGACCTATGAATTAATTTAGGTTAAAAAACGGAGCTGGCTTAAGTTCGAAAACTATTTGTTAAGTACAAAAATAAAATCAAAGTCATTTTTTACTATGAATCCATATGTATTAAACTTATTTCCAGATTAGTGAAGTTTTGAGTCATTATTTCAATAAAAATGCAAGCTATTTTTTAACTGTTAACTTAATGATAAAAATCGTTTGCTGATTAAATAAATATTTTTTATTTTCGCAAATATTGCTGACTCATATTCAATTATTGATTGATATTTTAATAGGAGCGTATATTATTTTATAACTTTAATAATAATTATTAAATTCGTTTGCTGATTAAATAAAAAAAAATACCTTTTATTTACAAGAACCTTATTCATTGATATTTCCCAAATCAGTCAGTAAGGTCCATAACAATATTGCTCATTGTCCTTTAAGGTTCTACGAACTATAGGTTATAAATAATTGTTCTAAAGATAATACTTGTAAAATATCACATTTATTATGACTAGTTCCACTTGCGATTCTTTGGAGTTAATAACAAAATTATTGAACAAATACAATTTTATGATATTTTAAGTACAATTATTTTTGATGAGATCACTTCATCAAACTCATAACTTACTATGATATTTTATTATTCTCTTACAAGTAACAAAATCATATGAAATTTTAATCCAAAAAGAGAAATAAAAAACAATTTACAAATAAGTGTCTTCGATCAGTAAAATTGGCAGTCATATTGTGTGAAAAAAAACTTAAGAAATGTGCATTGGAATTGCATTTCTATATTACTTGCTCACTAAATTAACTCGTAATAATAAATCGTTAATTAATTAGTTTGAATTTAATTTAATTGAATAATAATAAGTTATTCTATTAAACTGAAAATTGAAAATTTTCAGTTTAAATTTAAATTTAAAATTTAAGATTATTGCTCGAATTTTTTTTTTATACACACGACAAAATAATTTCTTTCTATAAATTCAATTTTTAATAACACTAATAATACTGTCCATTACGTGGAGTAAGAAGCGAAACTGAAAAACTCCCTCGCAGAACTCAGAGAGATTTATCCACAATCCAAATAGATGTAAACGGTAAAATAGTTGCTAATATTGAATCTAGGAATTGTTTTACTTTTTAATTTTAATTTAGAAAGCGTACTTACTATTAGAAAACGGGAAAAAATGTTTAATAAAAAGAAAATAAAAAGAAAAAAAGTTTTAAATTTTACATCATCTCATCAATTTAGAACAAAATACATGGACTGACAAACAAAATACATGGACTGACTGCAAACAAATAAGATTTAAGAGATACTGATAAATCTACACACACACACTCATATAATCTTTAGTTTCTACAACGAATTTTTTAATTTAATTTAGTTTAATAAATTAATTTTTTTGTAATAAAACAAGTCCACCTTTTCAATTTCAGCCCAAAATATGTTTTCCTAAAATATTAAATTTAATTATAGACACAAAAATATAATGTATTCCAAAAAGTTTTTATTTTCCTTTAAAAAAAATTTAATATGTAATATATATATTTAAATTATTTCAGTCATTAATTTGTAACTTTTTCTTATAAAAGAATTCTTAAAATCTAAATTTTATTTAAAATAAGTGTGTTGTTTATATTTGAAATGATAATAAAGAAAAGCATGTATTCTCGCTCCCTGATTCATGCTCACTCAAGTATAAAAATGTAAAACCACAATTTTTTGTTATTCAATAATACGATATGCAGTTTTGTCCAGCAAATTTTGTTATTTGTAAATATAAATTTTAGCTTGTTAGAATGCACAACACTGAGTAGCTAGGGACATCTATGTGAGAAAATGGGAAATAAAATCACGCATTTAAAGGCAGATTGAAAATATTTGTGGTTTCTTTTGATTAATGGCGTATAATAGATGTAGATTTATTGGAATTAAACTAAAAATTAATTGAAAACTAAGTGAAATAATTAAGAATTTTGTAAATAAATTCATGAAAATATAACGCTATTAAAAAATCAAACAAGAAAAAATTCTTTAAAAAAATATAAAATTTTCAATTAGGAAAAATTGATTATTTAGACTCTAAAAGAAAATATTCAGAATAATAAAAATGGAATGACTAAAATAAATATTAAAAGCAAAAAAATGTGGAAAAATTTAGCATTGAGGGAAAAATTGAAATAAAAGCCTGTCCCTTTCTTATTAGGGTAAAATTAAAAAGACGTTTCGAAGTGAATTTTTTTGACAACATATATATATATATATATATATATATATATATCGTCACAAATTTATTTGTTGTCTTTAAATATCTCATATCTCAGTTAGATTAAAAATACTCAGTTTTGAACAAAAATTGCGCAATTCAGGTATATTGAATGTTAAAAACAGTATTTCCAAAGATTTGGCAATTGTTGGCGAGAAATAGATAGTTTAGGAGAAATCCATCACCGAAGCTCTAGGACTAATAGTAAGTGAAATAGCCTCGAACCTTCCTTTTATGCTCTAGATTAACATTCAAGACTGATTGTCTTCACTCACTCACTCTATGCCCGGTGGTGGTATTCATACCTTACTTGGCATGAAGTCTACGAGTTCATGCCAAGTCAAGTATGAATGTTCATGTCAAGAGATAAGATTAATGTTCATTTAAAAGTCAATCTTAACATCACGTTTGAAAATGCAGTGCACCATCATATGGTGTATATCGCTGATATAAACGACGAATTTATTCTCGGATTGGATTTCCTCAAAGAAAACCATTTCAAGTTGAATTTTAAGAATAACGAACTGCACTCAGTTTGTTATTCTTAAACTCTTGTTCAGGAGACATAGCGGTTATTAAGACGAAATATTCAGACGCATTGTAGAGAATATCGTTTAATGAAAGCTGCCGATATTGTTCTAGAGCTGAGAAGAAGTGCCATCTTATAGATCCTTCGGAACGCTAATTATTGTTATACCGACATCGAAACCAGACCCATGGAGTGATGAGGGTCTTAGAGAAAAGCCCAAAAGGAAGATTTTGATTTGAATACAGTTTTGGAATTAAAGGAACTTTCTATTATGGAACTAAATTGGCAAGGTATTTCAATATACAGGCCTGCTACTAAACAGTATTGGGATCTATGGGACTCACTCCATATTAAAAATGGCGTGTTATACAGGAGGTGGGAATCCGATGACGGAAGTAACTTCAAATGGCAGCTTTCAGATGTTTTGAAAGAACTACATAATAGCTCAACTGAAGGGCACTTCGGAATAATGAAGAATTTACAGAATGTTCGAGAACGCTTCTGTTGGAGCAAAACGAGACAAGATCTTGAAGATGTCCATAATTTTACTCGAGACTGAATGAACTTGGCGACCAAGAGAATGAAGAAAAGGTATGACATCAGAACGACGGGACATGAATTTCAAGAAGGTCACAAAGTTTGGCTGTGGAACCCAATTCGACGGAAAGGACTTTCTCTAAAGTTGCAAGCCAATAGGGACGGTCCATACGCAGTTCTAAAAAGACAGAATGACGTCGAGTTTCGTATCAGGAAATCACCTGCTTTAAAATTGAAGGTAATACATCATGATAGATTAGCTCCTTATCATAGTTAAATTCAAATTAATAGACCATGGTCTTTTTGTAAATAGTGTAAATAATTGTAATTAATTAGTTACTATTTTTTGTATTTAATACTTTCAGTTGTGTTTGTATCGTCTTAAAACGTAAATTCTTTTTTCTTTATATTTGGCCTCCTATAAAATGATTGTACTGCCCAGGACATGCAGTCCTTGAGAGGGGGCAATGTTACAAATTTATTCGTAGTTGTCTTACTCCTACAAATTGGAAATACTCAATTGTGGGCAAAAATTGCGCAATTCAGGTGTATTCTAAGTTAAAAACAGCATTTCCAAAGATTTGGCGACTTGGCAAGATTCTTGATAGTGTTGGTGAAAAATAGATAGTTTAGGAGAAATTCATCACCGAAGCTCCAGGAACAATACTAAGCGAGATGGTCTAGAACTTTCCAGTAGTTTAATGAAACTCGTAGACTTCATGCCAAGTAAGGTATGAATATCACCACCCGACATAGAGTGAGTGAAGACAATAAGTGTGAAGACGATCAGTCTTGAATGTTAATCTTGATCATAAAAGCTGTTCACTGTCTGAGGTACTTGAGACTTCTATAATTAGAAGTTATTTTCCCTACTGCGCTAGCTAATTCGAAGCTGTTTCATTGCAGCTTTTATTGTTGGAATTTTCTGTAACCTGTTGAATTTATACAAATAAAAGTTTTGTGATCTTAACTGACTGTTTTACTGACATGAAAGAGCGACAATATATATATATATGAAAAATTTTTTGAATTTTAAGTCACATTTGTTCATCTATTTATTTTTAGCTGTTTGTCAAAAGTATGATTATTTATATAAATGTAATAACTTTTATATGCTTTTATCTATTGAAAAATAAATCTAAGTTTTTAAAAGATAATCTTTTTTTATAGAATATGCACACATACAATATACATTTAACTAACCTATTGGTACTGAATTATTTGAAGACTGTATTGCATTGAAGTAAGAGGATAACGAGTCTCATTCTTTAAATGTTCCCAAAACGTTAATACGTTTTTCTAAGAAGATACAATAGTAATATATTAAAGACAGACGACCTCTATTTAATGTCACTTATATGAGAATGAAATGGAAGTGAAAGCTATAAGCGGGTAATTTTTCGACTAATCTTTATACACAATGATATAAAACATATTTCTAAGAGAAATATTTCACTCTTGTATTTATTTAAATAACATATTAAAAATATTTTAAATTTCAAAAAATACAAAATTTATATTTTAATATTCATAGTTTGAAATTATAAAAAAAGAACCTTAATATTTATAAATTTTGATCATTTATCAACTTTTTAATGTTGAGATTTTTTTTTACCTTATAATGTTTTTAATCTACTTCCAATTTCCACGAGTAACTTTTTTTTTACAATATTCGATACTGAATTTAGTTTCTTTGATGCAATTTTAATTTCAGCTCTTAATTTAATTACCACACTGGATTTCCACTACAATTAGTTAGGTTTTGCGTCTAGTTCCAGACAGGACGTCTAGACATTTCCGTGATGCGTTTTTTTTTTAAAAAAATTAATGATCGGAAAACTAAAAAAAAAAAAAAAATGAAGTGGGAAAAGAATTAATTTTATTATAATAATTACCTAAATATCTCACGAGGGGTTGAAAAGTGTTCAACTTCACACACGCACACACTCAAAGCCTATTTTTATGCACAGGATCTGAAATAAAACATGTAAAGTGTAATATGTTTAAAAAATATCTCATAACATTTTGCTCAATTGGTATGGATTTTGCAACTTAAGTTATGTTAATTACAATGAAAGCGGTGCAGAACAGTGATTGCAATTTAGCATCACAAAATTATGACGTGAAATGCAGTGGCAACTCTCTAAATAAAATAAAAGTAATATAAAATTGTATTTCTTTAAAAAAAAAAAAAAGTTCTACTTTAATTTTATTCATCTGTAAGAAAGGATTCTCTTCTTGCTTTTTAATAATGTTTGATATATTTTGGTAATATATTAATTTCAGGAAAAGCAAAAAATAGCCGGTCTTTACTTATAACCCCGTCGACAATTTTCGTCAAAAATTATATGTCGCCAAATGTACGCGATGTACGTCAAAAAATGTCACCCTGTTTCATACCGAATAACATTATTAAGCGCTTCTAAAACTGGATCTTTTATTTTAAATGTTTGGGAAAAAACATAGAAGAGTTAGCTAATAGATTTTATTCATAGTTCATTGACTTATTTCATTGAAACAAATAATAAAATCCATACACTTTATTCACATTCGAATTCCTATATTTGTGCGTTTACAGAAAACATAGTCATAAATTCTAATCTTATATGTGCTGTAGGATGTTTATTAAATTAAATTTTTGTCACAAATTGATGACACATTATTTAGCATCCTATTATTCATTACCTTCTAGGAAATGCACCGGGCACAAAATAGAATTTCATGAAATTATTATTAGTTAAAAAAAAAAAACACTTCTAACATTCTCCATCGACATCATAATTCTCTCCTTTCTTCTTAAAATAAAAAAAAGCAATGTCTGACGTTGTTTTGCTGCCTCCTCAGCGCCATCTCGAAATCATTACAGTCTTATATTCCTCCCTTCTTGGAGAAATCTTTTCACGGAATGAGAAGTTTTGTGTTTTCACATAAATAAAACAAAAAATGTATATACATTTACAAATCTCACTATGAAACAAAAAGATATATACTAAAAAAATTTATCTCTCTATCAATAGAATTATTAATTACATATTTTGAAATTTTAAGGGATACGACTTAATGGGTTAGCATTCTGATTCCTTTACGATTCACAGTCCTTTGACTGCAAAATAGTTCCCTTACGATGAACTATTTTGCAATTAAGGGACTGTGTGTGTGTGTGGGTGTAAAATTAAAGCCTACCATAAAAAGTCGAGGATTGGTTCCAATGTTCTTTTATAAACAAACTAATGAATTGTGATCCGTTTGTATTATAAAGCTTTGGTGACCTTGAATATTTTATTTCTTGCATAGTAAGAACAATTGTGGCGCATTCTTTCTCGGTAATGTTGAATTTTTGTTTCGTTGATAAAAATTTCTTACTTAGAAACATAATGGATGTTCTTTGTTTCCAATCATTTGGGACATCACTTCGCCAAATTTAATATTTGGAGGGTCACATTGGATAATAAACTGTTGTGTAAAATTAAGGCTGTGTAAAACGGGATTATTTTATTTCTTAATTAATTTAAAGTTTTTCTTTTAACTAGATTAATAATTTAATTCAGTAAGTTAATAATCTCATTTTATGCATCAACAAGTTTATATTTCATATTACGTATACATTATGTACATTACAACATATAGTTATATAACAACATTATAGCTCATCGAAGGCATTTTGGTAAGAGATTTTCCCCTCGATAGTTCATTTTTGATTCTAGTCTTTTAGTAGGTTGGTTGGAGGAGCTGCTATTACAGAAAAATTAAAAATTTATCTTTGATAATAGCCAGATAACCCCAAAAGGGCATGGACAAATCTTTGATGACTTGGGCTTTTAGTACGCCAGGCATTCTTCGTCCTTGTCCTACTAAATGTCCAAGATATTTCAGGCAAGCTTAGGCAAATTGACATTTCGATGTTTTATGCATAACTTCACATCACTTAGTTTAGTTAAAATGTCCTCTAGATGTTTTAAATGATCTTCCTAGTGTTGAGAAAATACAGCATCGTCATCCAAATAAGAGATTGCATATTCTTCACATCCTTTTAATATACTATCTATAAGTGGACTGAAATCATTTGTAGCATTTTTCAATCCAAATAGAAAACGCAAAATATAAATTTTCCGAAACTAGTCACAAATGCAGTATATCTTTGTGAATTTTTACTTAATGATGTCTGCCAATAGCCTCAGGTAAAATCCACACCTGTTATGTATTTCGTAGTAGACACATTTTCTTTCAACTGTTCTACATTAGCCAGTGGGAAAAACTTTGTTCTGGTCATTTTGTTTAATAGTCGATAATCGATGCAAAGTCTTGCTTTTTTTTTTTTTTTTTTTTTTTTTTTTTTTTTTTTTTTTTTTTTTTGCTTGTGATTTCAATTTCAGTTTTGAAAGTTGGAAAATTTCTTTTGGGTACCTTTCTTCTTAAAACTTTTTTTTATGTTTTCATAACCATCCAATTTTTCAACCAATTCATAGGAAGTTCTAAATTTAAGCCAATATTCCAAGAAATGATCGCTTACTTTAGTAGGCACTAGAAACTTCAACTGCTCAGTAACCATTAGTTCTTTGAGTTGCTGAAAGGTCTTAATCTTACATTCGGAAATCCATTCCGTAAAATAACTGAAGAGTTCTTAGGCATAATTTCTCCTTGCTTTGCCCGAAGATTTGTGATGTCTGCAGAAACATTGTTTCAATTTTTCACTATTCAACTTATATCTTTTCAAAATAAGACTTTTCACAAAATCATAGTTACTAGCTTCACTAGGCTGCTCTCTAGCTAACATATTAGACATATTGACTGTGGATAAAACTGTTAACCCCTTAAGCGGTTTGCCCGTACTGCGTACGTGCTACCCGAAATTGGCCTCTTCCAGTTTGCCCGTACGCCGTACGAGCATCGATATTTTCTCCTTTCCTTTACTGGTTTGCCCGCATTTTTCATTATTGTAAGAGACTATTTAGTATTATTATTTTTCAACAGGTGGCGTGGCTTGTCCATGTAAATGAAATGCTTTTCATCTAGGTTTTTCTATGTAGCGGGAACTTTTCTTGGAAATTTTGTTTCTGCTGTATGCCGCGCTTGTGAATCTTATGGAAATTATGGATGGAATAGACGACGAAAATACTTCCTTGTTAGACGATGAACTACATTCTGATACAGATATTTCTTCTAATTATTTGGATTATTCCTCAGATGACTCATGTAGTGAGCTCAGCTCTGATTAAGATTTGAGTTCTGCAAGAAGTTTTGCCGAGGTTGATGTGAAAAATCCACCTGTTCCGTGTCCTCGATTTAAATTTTCTGGTATTCCCTCTGTGTATGTACAATTTGACGACACTTCTGATGTTCTACAATTTTATGAAACATTCATTAATTTTTTACTCATGAGTAAAATTGTGGAAGAAACAAATAAATATGCCATTCTATATTGCATGCAGAATGTACTTGAAAAAAGCAAACATTTAGGGTTTTTTGTGTCCAAATTTGTAAAATAAAAAATGTTGTAAAAAAGCATTAAAAGTGAAAAAAAATTCTTAATATTCTTATTCTATTAAGTATGGTACTTAATTATATGCAATAAAAAATATGCCTTTTTGGAAGCATTTCTGGTAAAATAATTGACCGCTTAAAGGGTTAATAGGTATGCAAACCAATCTTTCTTCAGAACTTGTGCAATTTCAGCATTTTTTTTTTTCAAAATTTATTAAGTATAGGCTCATTTCATCATGATTTTCATTGTACTTTGGAGTAATGTATGTTAGTGAAATTTTAGGACTTAACTGAACTTTGATTTCTAATTCAATTTTCTGATTAGATTTTCTTTGAGACAGTTCTAATTTTTACATTTTAGCTCGTGCTATTGAGCTTTTAGTCTGATTTTTCTTCTTCCATTTGTTTTCTATCTTCGATAATTCTACTGTTTTACTTTTTCCCCTTTATAAACATCATTACCTAAATTTCAAAGCTTTAATTTCAGATATTTTATTTGAGACATTTGCTTCCTCTCCCAGTTCTTCACATATTTCTAATAATTCATTTTTCCTAGCTTTAGCTAAATATTGTCATGATTTCAGAATTAGGCCAACAAAATCAAAAGGCTTTGATAAAGTAGTTAAGAGAATAGAGCTTAAAATATCTAGGACTGACTAAATGGTCATTTATAAAAAATAATCTTTGCATTATTCTAGATGTCTATACCATTGATACACCATACTTTATAAAACAATTTGTCAAATTTTCAAAGAAATTGTTATTCTAATACTTAATTATCAAACTATCTTATATCAGACTGCATTTATGAAAATAGCACACATTATCAAATGAATTTTAGTGATATATATCACTATTTTAACCCAAACAGAACATTATAATGTGTCACCTAATCAATAAATGTATTTTCTTTCTTAACTATAACAAACTTCATTTAAAATTTGACAAATTTTCGTTTACATATTAAATCACTATTTATAAATTCAATATATTAAATCATAACGATAATAAATTCTTAAAATAAAACTCGATACAAAAAGTATTTTTTTTTTCATCGTTAACTTTCAATTACTTAAATAGAAACACATACTCAGTTTTTTTTTTTCTTTCCTTTTTCTTTCTCCCACCCTTTTTTTCTGAATCAAAACATACATTATAATCCACACAAAAATAATAAATTCTAATCATGAATCAAAACAAAATACATACAGACTTGTAACGATAGAAATGCCATGAATTATTCATAAATTTAAGCAAAATTTATTTATATTTCGAAACATATGCAATAATGGTCTCATTTAAATCAAAACAAAATTTATATTCAAAATTCTATTAAAATGCTGTGTAAATTTTTTGAAAAGCAAAACTAAATATGCATTTATATTACATCATAGAATCTTCACTGATAATTAATCAAAATTTTTTGGTATTTAAATATATTAACAAATCTTGATAAACAATTTTTCTTTTTTAAACAAACGTGATCAGAGCATAAATATATTCACAATCATTTATAATGAAAATATTATATAGTAAACCAGTATATAAAATTATATATAGTGAACCAGTAATAAAAAAATACCAAAGGAATTAAAAAATATATTCGTTTATAGAAGTAAAATGTTACATTCGTTTTTAAAAGTTACCTTTATTTTACAATTCTATCAAAATCACTCTTTTGTGTGTGCTATATTTAAAATTCAATATTCTTATTTTCCTTTTTTTTATAGTAGGGTTAAGTGAGTGTCATAAAAATAATATTCCTAACCCAAAATTTAATACAAAATTAAATTAAATAAGAAAACTGAAATGTGAAATTTAAATACAATGTATTAGAGATAGAAAAGATACTCCCCTATTTTTCAACCGGTTTTATTAGTAATCATATTCAATAAGATAGGAATCATAATCAAGACAACATTCCTATCTGAATATACACGGAACTAAATTTCTTTTCGAATTCCCCTCTAGAAACTTGAAGAATAGGTGCCACCATTCTTCAAATCTGTAAAGATGTTGAATTTATTTGGTGTCAAATTGATGGCACATTATTTGGATATGATATATGATTGTGAGACATTTTAGTGCCTTAAGAGTAAATTTCCTTTCAGAAGGATTTTCTGTAAATAGTGGGTCTATTAACGCATTGCAAGGGAGAAAACTCGGTAAACTCTGAAATGCTCATCCCGATAGAAGTGTATGCATGAGGCAGATACACATCATCAATCTCTCGTAGTTCGGCGAACGGGCTAGGATCGTACCCGGGACCTTTCGCTCTGAAGAGCGGTGTCCGAACTCTCGGACACGGTGAGCGTTAGTCAGTGTCATTTTGTTAAAAATTGATTTAAAATACTGTTTAATTGTATGCACAATACACAAAACTATTCTGATTTACTCATATATGAATTCATCGCCTTTCATACTGGAGATTTTTTTTTTCCTTATAAAAGTTGATATTGACTTTTCGATAATTTGATAGCTGAAATGAAGTGCTGAATTAGAGTGCGATCTATTTTCATGTTTATTTTTAATCATGTTTTAAAAAATTTCATATAACAACTGACAACTAGTTTATATCTTAATAAAAGTTTTAGTTTTTTAGAAGATGCTTTTTAATTTTAAATATAAATAAATGAATATTTTACTAAAATGTGGAAAAAACGAAAACAAGTTTTAAGCACATAATATGTGTTTAAAACTTGTATATCTGTTTCAAGTAATCCAAAATAATGTAACGTTCACGTAATTTCATTCAAATAAAAATTAATTACATTTTAATCACGTGATATAATAACCTATTGTTTTACATTTAATGACTTGTCTTAACTATTCAAATTTTAACATTTCCAAAAGATACTGAAAACTCTAATTTTCTTGCAAAGATTTTAAATGAAGATTTTACAATTTTTGATATTAATTATTTTAAAAGGAATTTTTTTTAAAAAAAAATTATTACCCCTAAAAATTAAATTAAATATTCAAATAGAAACATTAATGAAATATTTATTTTTGGTTTGTTCATACAAACAAGTATAAAAAAAAATATTAAATTGTTTATCTATATTAATAAAAGCAAGTGTAATGTGTCTGTCCGTCTGACCGAGCTCTCTAGCCAAATCTATCGCACGCAGGGACCTGGAATTTTTTACACGGAAGCACAAGGGGGCTGGCCACCAGACCTCGAAGCCCGATTTTCGAATTTTGAATTAGAAAAATTTTAAAAAAATTATTATTATTTAAAAAACTTCTTCTCGAGATCGCTGCTCGCCGATAGCTGATTCCGGGGTTATAGATAGATAATAAAAGCAAGTGTAATGTGTCTGTCTGTCCATTTGAAATTTGTTCGTTACCAATGTCAAATTATGGTAAAACTATACTTTAAGGTGGCCCCTTGGCAAACATGGCGATTTTTGTTTGGCTATCGTTTTTATTGGCGATTTTTGTTGGCACAGACAATGAATTCCCCTGTTGCTATCGGAATATGATTGGGGTTTGCCCGGCTTGGCGATCAATCGCGATTACAACTTTGCGAGAATCAAAGAGGCACCATAAAGTATATTCCTAATTTGAATGTTGTTAGCTTGGTTGTTTAAAAATGCCGCCATTTCCCCTATTTTTACATGATTGTTATTAACTGGAAAAAAAGAAATAAAAGTTTCATTCATTTAATGTCGCTGAATTCGGATAACTATTCCCTTTTTGACTAAAAATTTAGTCAAAGGCAACCTCTATGATTATAATGATTTCTTTTACTGAAATTCGGAAAGTTTTCATCATTCGCACTTACAATATGAAATAACTTTAATTTGAATCGAAGTTTATCTATAACGTAGTAAGTTTCATTGAATATAAATTAATGTTTTGATTGCTATCAATATTAAATCCGACATCAATTTTGAAACATGGAATATTATTGTATTAGTCTGCAATAATATAAACATGTAAGAAGTACAACAGCGGTAAGTTATGATAGGAACCATTTTCCTATTAACTGAGAAACTAGCGCCCTCTATTCCAAACTTTACAGAAATTTCTAGACGTTTCCAGAAGTAAAAATTGTTACAGTTATTTAAAACTGTAAAGGCTGGTTTGAACATCCACGTGAGAAGGTGCTACGTGGATATGATACGCGAGTGAAGTGAGACAATTTGCAGAATTTCACATTCTAATTTTGATTTGATAAGCTGCGTTACTGCATAGTTTACTTAAAGCAAAAAATTCATCACATATTTTCATTTGAGTATTTAATTCCCGTGGGAGAAGAAATGGATCCTAAAAAGCCTGAAGAAAAACCTGGTGAGAAAAAACCCGGACAGCCTGATGATAAAGGAGGAAAACCAGGAGAAAAGAAACCTGGGGAAGAAAAAACTCCACCTACAAAGTAGAAGATCAGCTTTTATGGAAGAATAAAAAAAAAAAAAAATGAAGCCAAAATTATAAGTGAGTGATAAAATGTTATTATTTATGTTTTAGAGAATAACTTATAATAATCAAGATGAAATCTTAATTTTGCATTTTAAAATTTGGACTTTACTTACCCTTATAATTTTTTCCGCCTTTAATAATTTCGGTTAATTCCCAGTGAACGGTACGCTCCTTATACGGTACGCATATATACAACGGTAATCATATATACAATTATAATTAATTGTATATAATAATGTATAAAATTATATTATTTGTATAAAATAATATAATTTTATATTATATAATGATATTAATTGTATATTCTATAATTATATTAATTGTATAAAAATAGCGCACCGTACACTGGGATACAGCCAATAATTTCTTTTTATCCCTTTTAAGTTATAAGTATGATGCTTTTTGTTTTTCGTGTTTGGAATTTTATATTGTTAAACTGGCTGATTGTGTATGTGTGTATTATAAAATTAATTCCATATTCTTTTGTTGGTTAAATTGCACTTTAGTTCCCCTACTTCACCAACTCGCGAATTTGATGCGCTTTTTCACTCATGCTCATTAATTATCCTTTTGTTTTAGTCTTTTCATTGGTCGCTAATTAAGTTTCACTTTGAAATAGCCGTAGAATTTTCGCCATGGCATCGGTGATTTTGAAAACGCGCCAAGTAGGGGACCTAAAGCGCATTATCACCTATTAAGGACTTTTTCTACAACGGATCTAGATATTCATTTGCATTATGTCGAAAAATTGTCATCAGTGTTTTGAATCTTAGGTTAAAATGTGCTTTAGGTCCTTGGCATGAATAATTTTAGTTGGTTATAAATTTTGTCATTCTTGGTAATCCTACTTTGATACACTAGATACGATAAACGTAACGATTTCTAGAATTCTTATTCTGCCATTTCGTTCTGCCTGGACGCTTTTTTTTCCCGTTTGTCACCAAAGGTATGGGACCTTTGGTGACAAATTGAATCCTGTCTCCTAGGATTGTACCATGTTAATGTTAATTGAAAATTTTATTTTGTAAAAATATTTTTTTTTATTTAAAATGTTTGGAAAAAACAGAAAGTTAATGATGGAAAAAGCAG
Source organism: Latrodectus geometricus (assembly GCA_026290005.1). Classification (NCBI taxonomy): domain Eukaryota; kingdom Metazoa; phylum Arthropoda; class Arachnida; order Araneae; family Theridiidae; genus Latrodectus; species Latrodectus geometricus. Next base: position 151,760 of record JAPDSC010054520.1, read on the forward strand.
AAATTTTGTGATTTTTTGTTACGCATAGTAATGCCATTTGGCGACTTTATAATTTGCACCGGTGAAATGAAGAAGTACCCATTTTCATACTATATTATTGACTCAATACATTCTTCAGGAAATTCTAATTATTATTCATTTTAGCACAAACGAATAGCAGTTTATTTATCATTCAAGTTTTCTCAAATTCTTGAAAGCAAATAAAAACTTTGAAGAATTTATTAGATACACTTAAACTTTTTAATAAGAAATCGTTAGGAAATCAAACTTACATCTAATCTATAATAATAAAAGCAAGTGTAATGTGTCTGTCTGTCCGTTTGTCTGACCGAGCTCTCCAGCCAAATCTATCGCACGCAGGGACCTGGAATTTTTTACACGGAAGCACAAAGGGGCTGGCCACCAGACCTCGAAGCCTGATTTTCGATTTTTGAATTAGAAAAATTTAAAAAAAATTATTTATAAAACTTCTTCTCGAGATCGCTGCTCGCCGATAGCTGATTCCGGAGTTATAGATAGATAATAAAAACAAGTGTAATGTGTCTGTGTAATGTGCAAGTGTAATGTGTCCGGATTATTATACGTATAGATATTATAGATAGATAATAAAAGCAAGTGTAATGTGTCTGTCTGTCTGTCTGCCTGTCTGTCCATTTGTCTGACCGAGCTCTCCAGCCAAATCTATCGCACGCCGGGACCTGGAATTTTTTACACGGAAGCACAAAGGGGCTGGCCACCAGACCTCGAAGCCCGATTTTCGATTTTTGAATTAGAAAAATTTTAAAAAAATTATTTATAAAACTTCTTCTCAAGATCGCTGCTCGCCGATAGCTGATTCCGGGGTTGTACCAGCTCCTTTTGAGAAACAATTCTGGCGACCATCTTTTGGAAAATTTTCCGTTTAAAATATTTAGGATATATTGTTCCTTTTTATCGACGGGGAATGTTGTGTGTGTGGGGGGGAAGAGAGAGAGAGAGTCTACATGTCCTACACTACTATTCCTGCGCTATTCACTTATCTGCATTTTCTAAATGCACGGGCAATGCCGGGCGGGTACAGCTAGTACAAACATAAATATTTGAATATAAACATTTTTAAATGTTTAAAATATTTAAATGTTAACAGTTAAACATTTAAATCAAAATATTTAAATGATTAAAAGATTTAAATGGTTAAAACATTTAAATATATACATTAAATAATTAATTATAAACAATTATCTTTAAAATTAACACTATTACGGAGTTTTGATCTTCAAGTGTTTAAATACACTGTTCATTTTTATCTTATTCTACTTAGGAATAAAAACCTATGAGTCTAAATTTAATGTAGTGAATGTCTGAAGGATTTCATATAAGAAATATATGTATGTAATTTGGTTAATCCATTATTTTTACTTGAAATTCAACACTTTATTTAACATGTTTCGGATTCGCTTTCAGCAAATGATTTAAAATTTATTCATGGTCGATCATGGCTTATTGGTAGTGCTACGGTTGTAGGTATGCTGGTTAATTTTGATCATTTCTGTAATTTTATTGTCCTTCTCGATGACGGACCTATTTATATGAGGCGAATTTTTTTATATCAAAGTTACCTGAACGGAATCTACGAAACCAAAATTGCACGTAATCGGCTGCTACAGTATCAGAAACATAAACACCATCCGCAATTTGAAATGCCTGGCTCACATTTTCGCTTTTATCAAAGAAGACTGTAAAATGAGCAAAACTTTCTCTTTGTTGACTTTAATTTTTAACACTCTTTAATTTACTTCACATACATTTCATTTTAATTTACTTCACAATTGAATAGTAAACCTGATATTATTGAATATGAAATCATTAAAGGCATCAACCGATAAAAATAATGGATTTCTGTTTCTTAATTTAATATATATAATTTTAATTGATTCCTATATATGAAAAAAGTGAATGCATTACGAATTCCATTTTCAATATATCAGACGTAAAAGAATAAAAACATATTTCAGCACAAAACATATTAATGCTAAGTTGGTAAAAATTGTAAAAAAAAAAAAAAAAAAAAAAAAAAAAAAAAAAAAAAACCCCTTAATGAAAGGTGTAATATTAAATGAGATATAAATAAAATGGTAAAATATTTGTTTACTCCATACTTTTATGGCAATGTAAACTTTGAAAATAGGTGACGAGGAATAAAGGTCAAACATTGATGAGATGGCTTTCTAGATTTACTACCATTAAAATATGTTTTGTAAACACCATATCTGATTATAGGAATGCGGAATACCAAGATGGATAGATGCGCCAAACTTGTTTCTTTGCCAGCATTCTCTTCGGACTTTGATCTCTTAAACTGTTTCTTTCAGGAACATCTTAAAGATGGCCAAGGTACATTAAATAGATTGTGTGGTCCTAAAGTGAAATAAGTCTCCAAGTGAAATAATGTCTTTGAGAGCAGGTCAAGTACTGGAGTGATTTATGCTTGGTTCCTGACTCTAAATGACATAGACTCCCTACCAATTGCTTCCACCCAACTGATAGAGCCCAACTCTGAGCTAGATATAGGGAAGTATTCTGAGACAACGACAATAGCCTTCAGCAGCATTTCATTTTTTCTATTTTAACTAACAAATGATGTATACAATATCATGTTTTATTGCGTTTTTTCCACTTCTCTCTTTCTGTTAATTTGTTATCACTTTTAAGAAGACCCTGCATAAATATACGTGTGTTTGCATTTAGAATAATAAATATAATGTAAAGGATATTAGTTAGTATTTTCTATATTTAATTAAACTATTGAAGCAAATCATAATGAAATTAAAAAATTGTATTTGGAAACATCCTTTTTCCCAATGTTATATAATATATATGAACTTTGATTTTCGTTCTTTTGTTTTCAAGCTTACGTTGAACCAGCTAGATTGCAGGAATAAGAAGTTTTCATTTATATAATTTTAACAATCAATGAATCATTTGTTTCTATATAGTTTACATTTCCATAGTATAATTAAAATGAATATCTAACAATGCTTTTATATCTGACTTGTCTACTGAAGTCATGAGAAACAGCCAACTAGTACATAGTTTCAGCCACAATAAAGTGATGATGTCAACCCTTGTGTTAACCCTTTTTTCTCCACATCATATTTTTTGCTCTAATAAAAAATTTTAGACTTTACGAACTTTTAAAGCTTAGAGGTTGTCATAGTATAGGAGTCTCTCCTGTCCCATATATTGAATTTTTTCCGGATATAAATAGACGCTTTTCCATACTGAGCCTATGATCTTTCATCTCGGAAGATTTGCAACAAAAGTCCTCCGTAGAAATTGAATTAAGATAATTTAATGAAGATGATGTGTATGCTTTTAAGATGTATTATAGAAAGTGCATACACATAAGAAATCGATAAAATAATGTCGAATGAAGTTTAATAGTTCTGGTTTCAAATCCTTGTGGAACTATGTATCATTTTTACTTAACCTCTAATAATTATTAGTGCAGTTAAAACCATCTCAATCTCAAAGTTGATCCATATAAAATTGAGTTTTATGAGCCGTTTCCACCTCAGCAACTACAAATTTTTTATCACAAATGCAAGCTTAAATTATTTTCCGCATTTGTTCAATTTGAAAAGTTGGTGCAAGCATGGTATCGAGGTTGACAGAATTTTTTATCTTTTACATCGAAACTTTCTTGAGATATGATTCTCTTTTTTTTCTTAGTTTTGGTCTCACCCAATTATGTGTGCTATCATTTCCAAAAACGGAGCATATTTAATTGGATCATTCTGCAAGTACATTTAAACATAAATTTGTTTCTTTTTATTGCATTATTATTTCCAATCTTCGATTCATTATATTAAAAAATACTATAACGACAAAATCTTCTATAAAATCAAATATCATTATTCTTATTTAACATCTGTTTTTCTACTTTCATTAGTTTTATAATAATGTTGACTAAAATGCACTAGATTAATACTCAGCATAAATAGTTTTATAAAATACTTTTCTTTGAGTCATTTGTACCTCCGAATCGTAATATTTTAATGATAATGTTTCCGAATATAATTTTTTTTATGTTTTCTTAAATAAGAATTTGAGTGCGGAAAGTAATAACTTAACAGAAAGGAACTTCACTTTCTTAAAGTAATCAACCAATTAAATTGTTCTTTTCTCCCATGAAAACTAATGTAATATTCAAAAAGAAATTATATTTAACGCTTTAAATTAAGATCCAAGAGCTTAACAATGTTAATGATAAATAAGATGGGTATATTTTTTTAAAATTTCAACTGTCAAAAAATTTAGCTACTGAAAATCGCATTAATAAAATACCAAAAAAAAATATATATATTTTTGTATTCTGTAATAAGGTAGTGTAATATTTATAATGTATTGAGCTTATATTTATAACTTTTACGTGCTTATGATTAATTAATAGATATGATTTATTGCTTACAATTTTTGACTGAATTCAATGTAATTCAATAAATAAACAAACTTTTATGTTAATTTTATTTTTTCTCTGCATATATTTGTATTTTGCGTATGAAATAGAAAATGCAATTTTAGGATGAAAAAATGTATTAATGTATAATATATCAATAATAATATACAAAAATGAGGTGACCAATCATATTATAATCTTTTTAAAAATCATGAGAAAGCAATTAAGAAGTTACTTTAGTATTTACAAGAATTATGGTTAACATATTCTGTTGATACATCACTATATCTAAATACCTTACTAATATTAGAAGTCACTCAATCCAGTATGCTATCATCTCCAGATTTTTGTCTATTCTTAATACAAGAAAAAATAACCAAAATTTAAAATTATTTTAAATGTAAAATCTATTTTTAAATGGGTAAAATTGTTATGGTAATCAATGGGTAAATCATGAAATTATTTTAACTGCTGTAGTTATAGATGTTGTTCTTAAATTTATTGCAGCATTTGTGAATTGATCAAAAAAATTTATTTTATAATTTAAATTCTGTATTTAAATTGATATGATTAAAAGAACATAATTTATTGTATAACAAATTGTAAAATCTAGCCTGAGTAAGATGAGTTATTTCCTTAAACATCAATAAATCTGGAAATAATTATATTTTTGATTCAGTTAATTATATATTAAACTATTTTAAGTGTTTAACCTAAGTATCAAGTATTTATTGATTTCTAAGAGATATATTTATTTTGAAAATCATTTTTTAAATTATAAAATAAGCATCTATCATAGTAAAAATAATTAAAAAGTAATAAATATGTCAATCAATGGAAAATAAAAATGAATTGTATAAAATATTTATTTTAATGCATACATATATTTCAACATATTTTAAATAAAAAAAA
>JAPDSC010054520.1:157119-199073 GCA_026290005.1 Latrodectus geometricus
ATATATATATATATATATATATATATATAAGAAAAACCATTAATTTTTGTGTTCTTATTTTCCCTTTGCATTGCATTTTATTTCTTCAGAAATATTTCCATTATCAAAACAGTGGCATAAAATGTATTACCATTATAAACCATTAAATTATTTTAAAAAGTGTATTTTAATAAATTGAATTCTTCTTTTATTTACTTTTATTACAGTTTCTATTCTTTTATTACAGTTTCTATTCTTTTATTACAGTTTCTATATTATGTCTATGTAATAACCACTTGCTATCCTATTTCTATTAATTTAAACATCATTTCAAATATATTTAAAATTTAACCATGTATTAAAATTTTAAGTTTGGCAGTAATCTTGACATTCTCCCATTTGTACATCAAATGCTATGGAAATTGAGGGAAATAATATAAACTCTGATGATGGTGTTTTGATAATGATCTTTAAAAAAAAATATATATATATATATTAAATTTAATCCTACTTGGGACTATATAATTATTCCCTATAGCTGTGTTATTATTAATCTTTATAGGCATTATAACCCAGAATGGGCCTTGGACTGCTATACAATATTTCTATAGACAGCTTTTCCTGACTTTTATTTTCCAGATGGAATTGTTTAAAACTTTTATCCCCATCTCTTAGTCTATTGCATATAGGTCTCCTATGTAAGATCTTTGTCACTCTGTTATTGGATGATTTCAATGTGTCCAAGCCAGGAGTTCTGCTTTGATGACTTTGACTATGTTTTTATGTTTGATGATATTATTAAATTCTTTTATTTTTTTCTAGGTGATATAAAACTGTTGCCTTAAGACATCAACAACATGGATTCTGAAGTACTTGAGTCCACTTCATTTTTAGAATTGGTGACCTTTGAAAAGCTTTTAAGTTGGATATGTTCCTGTGCAATGATGATTGGTGGCATTGTTCCTTATGTACCCCAATATCGAGAAATAAAAAAGACTGATAATGCTGACGGATTTTCCACATATGTGTGTTTGGTGTTATTAATAGCAAATACGTTAAGGATAATATTTTGGTGAATACTATTATATTTTGTTTGTGTGTATTGAATTTTGTCATTTTATATTGTAAATAATAGACATGTCATTAATATAACGATGTTGTTATCAGAAACAAATGTAATAAGGATAATTTTTTGTGTTTATTATCATATTGTATTATCATGTTAATTGAATTTTGTCATTTCATGATTGTTTAATTACCGTTTTTATGATTGGTTTTTTTAATTATTTTTTTATTTTGCGTTGGTTCAAACATTCCTTAAGATATTTTATTTCATTTTTGACATAACATTGCATTTTAATTATTGTTAATTTTGTCAATATTTTTTATAGGTGTGAAGTGCTGAAAATTTTTATTAAGACATGGGAATTTTTTTTAGATATTGGAACTTTGGAAATTACTATAAAGTTTATTCAATTTTTATTTTATTATATAGTACATTTTGCCCATGAGTGTTCTTTCCCTCAGGAATTAATGCTGATTCTAAACAACCTGAAACATTTTTGTTTGATGAAGATTTAAAATCCAGATTGTTTAACCTAAGTTTTCGTTTCAATTAAAATAATAATTGTTTTTTTTAAGATTTTACTATCTAACTGCAAAGCATGACTGGAAATTGTTGAAAAACTTCTTATTGATTTAAATTAATACAAAATTTGATAGTTTTTTCTTGAAGTAACTTTGAATTAAATTTTGCTTAGTTTTCAAACATTCTTTTATATTGTACTATTTGCAAATTTAATACATTTTCAGTAATTTGCCTCAAAATGTTACCAATGGGTGATTGTATCATTCTTTCTGTCAAGTTTTCAAAACAAGAATTATTTTGTTTTTGTATGGCTAAAATTTTATTTTTATGTGTTCTATTTTCCAATTGATTTATTTTAAATTAATTAAATCAATTCTTGATTAAAAATAATAAAAATTTATTAGCTAAATAGAAGCTTTCCCAATTTAAAATTTTATTTTAAAGATATTGTACTTTTAAATATGGATGTGAAATAAATGTGATGATGCATGTCATATACTAATAAATTTTAAGCAATAAAGGTTAAACAGCTGGTTTGTTCATAATTTGCAGCATTGGCATTATGAAATTAAGAATTAACCCTCTCTCTACACATCCTGCAATTTCCATGAACCAACATAGAAGTAGCAAAATTTGTGTAATCCATGATTTCTACGAGGATGCATTTTTGCCATAGATTTAACTGTGCAACCTACTCTGTCACCCTATTTATGGTTTCATTTCAAATTTTCTGTGATGTTTGATTGTTTATTTAAATGCGAACTAACTGACGGTGTTAGCTGTTCACATTTCTGGGAAATATACCAATTTTTATTTATTTATATATATTTTTTAATTTGTAGTATTTTGCACATTCTTTTCAAAGATGTCTAGCAGGGTGTGTTTGTGAGTGATATAACTTATATTCTTGATGATATATCCAACATTCTCACTCTGATTTCAAGTATATTGAGGATAGTTATTGTGAAACTGACCAAAGAGAGATATCTGAGAATTTCTCATATCTCTTCGGATAGCAATGAATCTGAAAATTTACTTTCTATTCAAAACATTTGATTGGGGTACAAAATTCATATGCAAAATATTCCACTAGCTCCTGTTTCATTTTCTTTTCTTGGCAATGCTGGACCTAATAAATGTAAAAGAGTTGTAGATACAACTCTTTTACAAAAACTTTTTGTATGTTTTAATTCTTAAATATATGTAGATTTGAAATATATTTTAGAAAAATGCATACTACTTTTAACTTATTTTGATTTAAAAAATAATAGGGTTAAAGCAAAATTATTCTTATTGAAATTATTTTTAATTTCATAAAAAAATATTTATCCTATAAAGAAATTGAAATGTAAATAATGTGTAATTTAAAATAAAGTATAATCTTGCCTGTAAATTATCATTTATGATTACAAATATGTCAACATTATCTTAATGTAATTTTTATATTGACAATTAAACTTGGTGTACCTAGAAGGAATGCATTTATCTGAATGATATTTAATAGGCATCGCATATTATCTTCATGAAGTTAACTCATGCTTTTCACAAAGTTAATAGTATATATAGATCCTAATCAAAGTATCAAAAATAATTATCTCTGACTGCAATACTTTAATTCAATTATGGAATTTAGATTATACAGAGATTCACCATTATGTCATAGTTCATCTATTTAAATAACTAACAATACCAGTTATGTAACAACCATGAACTTGATATTTATGAATAGTGAGTGGTAAAAAGAACATGCCAAATTTTTGTTGATAACAGTATTTTCCATTATATAATATAAGAATGTTTATGTGAATGGATATGAATACCCATATGTGAACTAACAAGAATGTACTACCCTTCTAAAAAAATTTGATATGCTAAGATTGTTTTATTTATTTTAGAAACTTTTGAATTTGTGAAATGATTTTTGGTTATTTTGCTTTTTTTATTTAGCAGATGGAAAGCCAAGAATATGCTCTTTTGTATAAATATATTCATCAGTTTTGCTTTTTATTTCATTGAATTGTGTATATTAATCAATGATGATTTGATAAAGTTGCAGATAGTAAATGGCTAAATATATCTATCATTTTTCTAAGTTTAAAATGCACATGAATGTTAAATTGAAAGATGTTATTTAAAGGCAATAACAACAAATTTTTAAATCTGTCATTTTGATTTATTGTTTCTTACATGTTTAAATATTCTTAGGTTTGGACATCCATTTGAACTACCTCTACTTTTCCAAAGTATCATCATGAATATTGCAATGTTAGCTATGATCCAACTTTGTGTTCAAGTTAGAAATAAAACATTGATTGTGTCTGCTAAAAATAGGCTATTCTCAGGTATAACGATTTAAATTCATTCTATGATATTATCTATATATTTTCATCAAATTTTTATTTAGTTTGATTTAATTATATCTTCTTTATTTATTTTTTAATTAATATGTAACTTAAAGTTATTAGAGTTTTAATCTAAGAAAGATATTTTTCTTTTTACTTCCAAAGATAAAATATTAGAATTATGAATTTATATATAACACAAGTAAAAACTTTCCTACAGTTTTCTTTAAAATATAGTTTTAAAAAAATGGTGTAAAAAATAATTATACAAACATATAACTAATTATATACAATTATTTGTTATTATTATATATGTCTAAAAACTATTATCTAAATAACATACTATATTATAATTGTAAGTAATATATTTAATTTTTTTATAATAAAATATATAAGTGCGTTATTCTTAAAGGAACTTATTTCACACCATATTGATAACAAGCTGTAATGTTAAATCAATGAATGAATTTAATTACAGTATTTTCCTGCATATAATCCACAGTGGCATATAATCTGCAGACATTTTTTTCGAAAAAAAAAATTGTTGTTAAATCTGCAGTGATTTTTGCGGTGAATAATCAAATATATATACTGTTGATAATGTAGTCAAATAATATAAAAAATACATAATTCACATTGATGTTTAAAAGAAAGGAATTAATTATTTTCGAATAGAGCATTGTTGGTTATATTTTTCTTTTCATATTACAATTTTGTTTATTTTAAAATAGTGTGTTGTCGCCATTGTCTCACAAAGAATTCCACGCAAACATCGTCGACACTTTGGTTCCATGCTTTAATGAGGTTATTATTTCTATATATCAATTCCAACCATTCTTGTGAAAATTTTGTTGTTTTTCATTCATGGAGGGGACGCAGCTTTTAAATAAACAAATGAGTTCTAAATTTGCTAATGTTAATTCATTGTTGAAAATTGCACAATAAGCAAATTTTAACTCATGCGCAAAAACACTGACAAATTCTACATTATAAATATTGTTCATTTTAAAAATAAAATTCCTTTGTTTGTAAAAGCCGATAATATTAATTGGTGAATCCAAATCTAAATTTTTGTGTCATCATACATTCGTGGCCAATGAGCACCAGTTTAAAGGAAAGCTGAAAAGAGAAGAGAGGAAATTTGTTTTCTCTTTTTTCTTTTTTGAGAAAAGAGTACTTAGAAGAAAATATATTCCACTAGCAGAAAAATTTACTACTGTATAAAATATAATGAACTTAATTCCTTTTTAAATAAAATAAAACTTTCAAAGCAAATAAACTTTAAAAAAATATATTTATTTAATTAAATTTTTAACTAACTTAAATTAAGTAAATTTTTAACTAAATTAATAATTTAATAAAAACTTCATAAAAAAGCATGAATTTTGGGATTTAATTTGAAAAATAAGGACACTTCAGAGTACTTTTTAAGAGCTCAGAGTACAACTCTGAGGTCTTAAATTTGTGATTATTATTATTTTCTGTCGCCAAGCTGTAAGATAAAATAGGAATTTGAATTTACATGTTGTTCCACATAAGTACAATTAAAACAATACACTTGAAATAAAAAAGAAAATACTTATATTTTATGATCACTAAATTTATTTAAAGTAATTAAAAACCTTCGAAATCTGAGTCATCAGATTCGGAAATAAATAAACTCATTAAATTTTCACTTAATGGGTCATCTGAGTCACTAGATAATGAGTCATCATTATTAGGGTCATTTTTTATCACCAAAATTGCATTTTTTAAATGCATTTTTTATTGTAGTTCCCAAGACTTCATTCCACATTTTTAAGACCCAGTTGGAAACTTTTTCATATGTTGCCCGTTTTAGTTTTCCACTTTTGGTAAAAAAATTTTCTCCATCAGACATCCAGTGCTCCCATAATTTTCTAACCTTCAACGTAAACGAATATTTGTTTTGAATTCTGACATCTAATGGCTGTAGTATTCTTGTGAATCCTCCAGGAATAATAGCAATTTTCGCAAATGTGGATTTCAAGGTATGATTAACATTTTCATTTTGATGAGCTTTCATACAGTCCATAATTAAAAAAGCTTTAGGATGAAAAAAGGAATTTTTTTGTTTTCGCCAGATGCTATGTAACCATGAAATCATAATTCCTTCATTCATTCAGCCTTTTTTGTTTCTAATTTCAACACTTTTAGGAAAATTTTCTTTCAAAAGTGTTTTTCTTTTAAATATCAGCATAGGTGGTAATTTTATACCATTTGCTGCACAGCATAAAACTACAGTGAATGAAGTTCTTTCATTTCATGTAGTATTTATAGAAACACTGCTTGTTCCCCGAGCATCGACAGTCCTGGTAGGTGGTATATCAAAGGACAAGGGCACTTCATCCATATTAAAAATCAAGTTTGGAGTAAAATTGTTTTCTTTAATGACTTTTTTACAAAATCTAATGAAGTCATCAGAATTTTTTGCCAGTCTTCTGGTAATTTTTTACTGACCGATGAGCGATTCGGTACCACCAAGTTTTTCCTTTTCATAAACCTGTAACATCACGTGGGTCCACCAGAGAAGTTTCAAATACCGATTTCTTGTGCAATAAGTTGAGTTTTCATTCTTATATTTATCGTCAAGACTGCATTCCCATTTGCTCTCTCAGTTAATATCTAATTATACAATTCTTCCTCCATTTCAACCCAGTAAGGCTGTCCATGGCGATTAGCTCTTTTACGTCAATCATGGTTTTCAAAATTCGTCTTATTCTTTTTCCACACTCGAATATTTGACTCGTCAATACTGAACAATCTTGCAGCTTCCCTATTTTCTACTTCAGCAACTTACCCTATAATTTTTAGTTTAAACTCTGCTGTGTAATTTACACGTTTTTGCTTAAACATGATGATGTATCAATATTTTCAGGACAAAATTGCTCAGATAAAGACAAAATGTGTATAAACGAATTCAAGTTTGTTCTAGAACGATTTCCGAACAATCGATTTCGTTCTGTTCCAGAATAAGAATTTTGAAGAATCGAATTTGTTCAATTCTAGAACAAACTTCCAATTACGTTCAAGAACAAATTTGTCTTTGAAATTAAATGGATGGATAGATTATGTCTTTCTTCATTCATAATTTCTTTTGATTTTGAGAATATTTCTGATATAAGGTTTGGTTGTTTTGTGAGTAATAGCTTTTCTTTCTGAATCAGAGTGTGTGATGGTTTCAATGATGTTTGAGACAGTAATGAATATGTTCATTAGCCTTATGCAATTGAACATTTTAGGAAGGATTTTCCTCTTATTGGTTGTTATTAATCTCCAAAATTAGGAAATTGTGAAACACTTAAACAAATGCATTGAAGAAAATTCTCATACTATCACAAATATCACTTTTATAAATTGAAATATGACGTCAATGCACTAAAATTGAATCTTTATTTATTAGTTCAAAATATAATCTAGCACATATAAAAATGCATACAGCGAGTCACTGCATGCAGTTTTAGTATACTAAAAATTAGAAATTTTGTATGCATTACATGTAATACATTTATTTTGAAAGTTTTATCCTCTCTTTTTTCTTCTTTGTACAAATATATTGTTTAAATATAACTCTTTCAGTGTGAATTTCATATAATGACATTGGAATCTGCTTGGGATTTATTTTTTAAAAGAAAAATTTAAAAATGACTTCTGAAAGTACAAATATATTTTGCTGTTTTCATATTCTACTATAATTTTTATTCAGATTTATCTTGTTTTTTATTAATGAAATCTTATATCTATCACAATATTCTGGTAGTTTTTGATAAATTTATTTTCCAAAAATTTTATAATTTTCGAAAATTTGACATTATTTATTATCTTTCACAAAACAAGAGTTTCTATTAATTAATTGTTCAAATGATCATAAGAAAAGTATCATTTAATTTAGAACCATCCAATTGTATTCTGATTTCCGTCGATCCATTAATATAAAAATTTAGTTTGAAATTTATATTTTTATTTATTAGAAAAAAGTTTATTTAGTTAGAAAAATAATTCATCTAAATATGGAAAATATTTTGCTGAAAAGAAGACAAATTTGCATTTTTCCTCTCCAAAGAAAAGAAGTAACACAGTAATTTTTGACAAAATTCTAAACAAGTTACTTTCAAATTTTATGACTTTCCATCACAAAAAGCCTATATATCCCACACCTGCCTGAAAGGAAATATGATGGGAAGAAAGTAGAGCTCTCAAAAGAGGGAAGAAATTCCTGGTATCACAACTACCCAAGAACTGCCTTCTGAGAAGCATTTGCTGTTTTTAAATACATTTATAATTTAATACCTGATTGAAAATTGTGCAACTATTATATGTAATTATATAATGCTATCTCTCTCTTTCATTTTATGTATTTCATATTCAAATTATTTTTTAAATAGGACAAAAAATTGTATGCTTTTATTTGTTTATTACATACTGATTGACATATATTCTTCATAAAGTTTAAGAAAAAAAATAGTTTTTAATTACTTTGAAGATACTATCATTCTAGTAAGTATTTCTGAGTAATAACTGTTTCTTACAGCATATGTATGATAGCACTATTAACTTAATTTTATTTTATGTATAGCAAATTGTGTAGTTTGTTAAGAGAGGCTATTAGAATCACAAAAAAAGAGTTAGAAGATTAATAAATAAACTATCATAAATGTTTGTATTTTTAGTATTCAAAATTTACTGTTGGATGTTAATTTAGAGCAAAAAGGTTTTCATAATCAAGGTAAAATATAATATTGAACTTCTCAACAAATTGAAGTAAGAAATGGAAAGTTGGATTTGTGGAGAAAAAAACCTCAGAAGTTGTTACTATGGAGGAGTATATTGTGTTTTTATATTAACCTCTCACATGCAAATTCTATCATATTAGTGTGATAAAAATATACATGTACATTCTTATCATATTTGTTGAACTAATACAGTAAATTTTATATTAAATACTCATCTTTGAAGAAAATGTTTTCATATTTCATCTTAAGAGCATAAATTAATTTTTACTCAATGTGTCTTGTATTGAATAAGAATTGCATTTAAAAAATGTTTTGTGTTTTTTTATATAGTAATATGCTAACAAAAAGAAGATGCGATTACAATTTATATTAATATATGTATGTACATTTTTTTTTTTTTTTTTTTTTTTTTTTTTTTAGAAATTTAAATTAATACATGATTTATTTTTTAATAAATTTTAGTCTATAGCATGTGCACTTGGAAATTTCGAAAATTATTTCCTCTAATTCGCTACTTTTGTTAGTAAACTAATAATGGAAAACTTAAATGAATACCAACAAGTAACAAAAATGCAAAATGTATTATCTGAAACATTTTCACATATCCTGACTGCCTAAAATATATATTTTATGGCGAAACTAAAAATTAAGACAAAATCATTTCAGAAATTAATTGCTATGAAACAAAACTACTTTTTACAAAATTTAGATAACTCCAATATTGAATTGAGAATAATAGTACATATAATTTTCAAAAATTAGAAAAGAATAAATGTAAAGATGATGCCTGAACTGCTTTTTTGTTTCCTGAATGTGAGCAAAGATACAATTCTTATTGTTTATGTACTAATTTCTATTGCTTTTAAAATTAGTAATTTGCTTCAAAATATATCAAGATAATACGTTGATATGCCTGATCAATCAAAATAAGATAGCTTAAATTTCTGGCAGATTTCCCATTCCTACAAAAATCGTTTATAGAAACTACAAGTCAAAACCATTTTATAAAGGAAGAAAAGTTTTAAAAAAACTAATAAATAAATAACATTTTTACCTATTGAAACTGATAAACAATTCAACTTTTTTTGTCCATTTGAGAATGCTTATAAAAATGATGTACTTGGAAATAAACATAATAGTTTTGTCTGCTCATGAAGCCCTCCCTTAGTTAAAAAAGAATCAAATTCTACTAAACCAAAGCAAATTGAATTGAAATTAAATCCAGGAAAATAAATATATTTTCAATATATTTTATGTTTTTAATTTAATTTGAATATTGATAATTATTTATGAGCATTTAATGAATAATAATAGCAAAATCGTTCAATTTGTGTTATGCATATGTATAGTGTTTTTTTACTTAACAGAAATAAACTCAAATAAAAGTAAGTAGAATCTCTGAGTAGCTTATTCTTCTTCAATGCTTGATAGGTCAACAAATGGACATTTGTAGTGTCAGATTTCAGAAGCATTTGAACTATCCCTTCTTTTCTCCATCCCTATAATTTATTGAAATACAGTTCCAGGAAGAAATATCCTGAGGTGATAGTGGACCCTCAAAAGAGAACAAATAGCCTTGAATGCAAACTGACCACATGTGTGGAGAAAATCTGTGTGGAAACATGACGATGGAAATTAAGATGCAGCCAGGGTTAATGATCACTTTACTCCTATGCGGTTAACTGATTTCCTGTTCATACACCAATTTTTCCCCTATTGTGTTTGGAACTATTTCTTCTTTGTAAAAAGGTGCTTTGGTGTGGTCAATAAATTTAAACTCGCCTATCAGTTCCTTCAGTCTCTAAAAGAGACTTTCCTGAAACAACTGCTTTAGATGGCTCTGACACTCGTTTCAAGATTCTTTTTGAGGAAATAGTCCCCTTAAGGGCTTTGTTACAGTATAGCTAAATATGATTAATGTGGTAGTACAAATGTGATAATAAAATTTATGTGTTCAAAATTTTACTATATTTTGATGCATTTCAATTTAATTAAAATGAAGTTATTTTTATTATTTAAATTTTAGACCTTTTTGAACATAATAAAATGCAATTTTAAAATGTAATATTATTTAGATTTTATTTTTTCATTAAATACTTGTGTAAAAAAGATATATATTTGTTGTCATTCACCTTTAAGTTATAATTTTTTGTCTTTACTTAATGAGACTATATAATAAAATTGAAAGGAAAAAACATTTTTTGATATGTTAGGATTACAGATTATAATTTGGTTTAAACAATTTATTTGAAAATTGCTTATTGTAACGAATGTTAAGTTTATATAACTCTTTTACATGAAAAATATTTATGTTAATAATTTGATAATCTATGTCTCTTTTCTTCTAATAATTTTCCTGTGTAGAAAATGAAAAAGAAGCTACTCCTGAAACTACTCTTTATCAACCTTCTCCACCTATACCTCGATCTTTCTGGGGTAGGTCTCTGTTGACTCTAACATTACTTTTTTCTAAAGCTAATTTTCTTCATAAATATATTTCAGCTATTTCTTTTATTTCCTTTCTTTTTCTATTTTTAGTTTTATCTTATTATTTAGTTCTTAATTTAATGTATCACTGAGCTCTCTGTTTACTCATAAAATTTAACTTTTAAATTGACATATTATGAAATTGTATACAGAGTGGAATTTTATCTGCACTATTAAGTATTTTTAGAAAGATCAATCAATGGGCCATATGAATATGGTCATTATTAAATGATAATCAATGTTTATAAATATGACAATTTTTCATAAACAATTATTAAAAACAAATGATATTACACTCTGTTATGAGATTATCAATAATGGATATTTCATTTTTTATTACATTTCTTTGTATTTTTATGATACATGAAATATATATTTAAAAGTTTACATAAATTATTTAAATGTATGTTGTAGGAAAAACTTTGGTTGTGAAAATAATTTATTTAATGAATATATGTTATCAGTCAATCATTTTTGTTTACTAAACTTGTGTTAATTTGCTGAGGTATTTATAGTTTACATTCTTTCAATATTTTTTTTTAGTATTCTGAAGTAGGGAAAATAATATGTTAAAATGTTATTGTTTGTAATTAAGTTATTGCGTTAAATTTTTTCTATTATTGCTATATAAATGAAGCAAAATTTTGCTTACTGCTTTTAAAAATGTCAACACTAAAAAACCCTGATTCACAAAAACATTATTTCGAGAAGTAAAAATGTAATACGAAGGACAAAAAGGAATTTCATCTGTAGCATAATCAGTTTTATTATTTCTTTGCAGCCAGTTAATAGTAGTTATTAACTATTTATTCATTGATGTAGCATAATACACAAGATTTCTTATTAATTGCATATCATTCGTACAGATGTGATGTAAAAAATATATATTATGAAAGTTGTTATTAATAAAAATATAATAAATTCAAGAACTATTGAGATAGGGTCAATTCAAGGAGGTAAATTAGAATTTTTGGATAAATTAAAAACAGCACTCCAAGAAAAGAGGCTGGTGATGTTCAATAGGAAGGACATACTGCTTCATGGCAATGCCAGGCCACATGCTGCTTTGGGGTCTCGTCAGAAAGGCGCAGAGCTATGATGGGAAATTCTGTCGCATCCACCATACTCCCCGGACCTAGCACCATCTGATTATCACTTGTTTCTGTCCTTACAAAATTTCTTGCAGGGCAAACAATTCAAGAACAAAAAAGATATCAGACTAGCACTGGTTCAATTTTTGGCCTATATACAAATTGACATTTATAAGACATTTTTTAAAAATGGAATATGCAAATTGCCATCATGCTGGCAAGAAGTCATAAATAACGATGGCAATTATATTATTCAATAAAGTTTATCCAAGGTATGAAAAAATGTATTCCTTTGTTTCATTCTAAAAACGGACAGAACTTTCCAGTAGACCTAATATTTTGTATCTTAAGATACAAATATTTGGTGATAAAGGTAGTAAAAATTACCATAATAGCTGAGTAAAAATTAGTTTTTCATCACGATAAGATACATTTATTATTGGAAATAACAATGACTACAAAATTATAAGAAGTTTCCTACATTCAAAATGAGAAAAGAAGAAAAATTGGAAAACCAAATAATCTTATATAAAATCATTATTAGGCTTATACTCAAATATAATTCAAAAATAAAGGCCTTGATGAAATCGCTGAAAAATCAACTCACAATCTTTGAAAGAAAAGTGTTGAGATAGATTATGGGTGCAGTATATGTTGATAGTGTATGGAAATGTAGATGAAACAATAAGTTGTTCAAGATGTGCTGAGAAGCTGATGTAATTAAATACATTAAAATTAATCGTATACAATTTACTAGCTACATCTGTCAGATAAATCCCTTCACCATAACATTCAAGATCTTCATATACAGGCCAATAGGAACCAAAGTGTGGGGAAAGCCCAGATTAAGATTGGCAGACTGTATTGAGGAACATTTTGACTGTTTGGAAGTTACTAACTAAAGTGCCCTATCAAAGAGGAAAACAGAATGAAGGAAGCTTCTTAGGAAGGCCCTGGCCCACAATAGAAGAAGAAATAAAATGATAAAATATTAATATGTTTGTGTAAAAAATAATATTCTATATCTTTCAGGAGTGAAATTACAAAAAATATTTCTCTACTGATTTTTTTGTTTGTCTCATTTTCATGTTTCATGTCTCCTTGCATGAGATTTTTAGTTGTGTTTAAAGTATTGTAGATTTATTTTTTGTTTTCTCAGCTAAACAATGAACAAATGATGTTATATTAATTTTCTTTGTAGTGCACATTTTATGAATTCAAAAAATTTAATCTTCATCTAAAATATTCTTTCTAAATATTCCATTCCCCAAAGAATTATTTTCTGTATGAACTGTTCTTAAAAATATGAAGTAAAGATGATCATGTATTCTGAGCTAAAATATAGAAAAATAACAATAAAAAAACAAGTTTATATGTTTGGAGTTACAGTTATGATATTTCAAAATAACCTTTGAGTTGTTTCAAAATGAGCATGAGGAAATTGTATAATATATCATTTTATATCAATATTAACTCCCCTAAATACAAATGAATGGAAAATCAAGATAAAGTGAAGTTATAAGGAATTGATTATATTTAAATATGCTGCCATACATTCATTTAGACATTGTAAAGGAAAAATAAAGAAATTGTAATATTCATTATTAAAAAGTATCCTGAATAATTTTTGTCTGTAAAAAACTGTGTATGTTAAATGGTCTAGGAAAATAGTGCAAAATATTTTTTGGCATGTTGCAGAGATTCCACTTTCCATCATGGAACAAATTTCCATCTTTCAAAAATTTTAATTAAAAAATTATTTTAAGAAAATATTTTGATTAAATCTAAAATTTTCAACAAATAATGTAAAAAATAACCAAATTAAAGAGATCATTTGAGACCAATTTTATTCAAAATTTATTTGGTATGTGGTGCAAAGTTAATCATCTTTATCACTCATTTTGGGTACTAATGTACCTAATTAAATTTTTGTTAAAACGCATGGAAATCTGGCTTATTTTCTTTTTGTGTTAATAAAATTTAAAAACATATCTGCTAGTATTAAAGAAATTAAAAACAAAAAAAATTTATATGGTTTCATCATGGGATTTGGATTAAAATTTTACTGAAATATTGGTTTTGAAATTCATTAAAATCAATAAACCTATTTCTGGTATTGTTTGAAATAAATGACCTTGAGAATGCATACATAAAATAGACATGAATTTGTATCTGGAAAATGAGTGGTGTAGTAAATTGAAAGAGCCTGAATTTCACTCATTGTACTTAAGGAAGATAAGTTATGTCAAAAGTAGAAAAAATTATTATTACAAAATAAAGCATTGTAAGGATAGTCCATTAAAAAAATAATCAAGTTTAAGATGCCTTACTGATTCTCAAACCATGCTAATTAATTATCCAACTTTTGCATACAATTGAGCTACTAATCACAACAATTATCATTGCATTTTTGATAGAAAATATTTTTACTTTAAACCCAAACATTAAGAGCTAATTCTGGCTTTAGTTAATGATAAATTATTTTCATTCTGATTAAAAATGCTAACACATGTTCAGCAACATATATAACAACCTATGGTGTAATAAAAGATATGAGAGAATCTTTTTAATATTTGAATTAAATATTTTTTCATTTAATATTGATGAAGCTGCTACAAAACTAGACATAAAATAATAAATGATATGGTTAAAATTTTTTGAGGATGAGTAGGATAAATTGATTACTACTTTATTTAGGTTCTAGTGCTAAAAATTTATCAACTGCAAAAGTTGCATGTGTTAAAATAAATAAAAAAGCTCTTTAAATTTTTTTTTTTAATTTAAGTATTTCAAAATTTTTACTGTACTAAAAAATGTTTTTAATTTTCTTTTTATTTCTTAAAAAGGATAGAAAAGTGCTGATAATTCAGAAACATTCCTATTTATGAATTTTCATTTTCAAAAGATTGCTCTCAAAATAAATTTCCGGTGGAATTACCAAATCAATATCATCCACACTATGAAAGTTTTCTTTTGTTAGTATGAAGTAAATTAATTATTTTTAATGTAAACAGTGTGGGCTTTTACCAGATTGGAATATTTTGTAGTGTCACAAAATATGAATTCGTTTCAACAACATGCAATGCAATATTTTTATGAATAAATCAATATTCTTTAATGAATAAAAAATAAAATCAATATTCTTTAATAAAGTAACAATCTGTTTATTTAATATTTACCTATCATTGGGGGTATCAAAAAGTTTTTCTTGCAGAAAATATCTTTTTATACTAGATGGGAATTTTAAAATAAATAGAAATATTGTTCATAAATTGCATCATTCTACAAAATTTCTTTTGTATTTTTACTGAAATAATTGAAATCAAGGGCATCTGTTATGGTATTAATGCATTTCTTAAAGCATTTGTTTATTAAACTGGTGACTTTAATTGCACTTCATTCAAGCAATTTATGAATTTTCAAACAAATGTAATTTATTTAGACTCATTGAAAATAGATTTTTCATGCTGTTTTGTGTGTTAATTAGGGTTTCATAAGTTAAATGTTGAATTGATAGTTTTATATCACATGATGAAATTACTCAGAAAGAGGTAATGTGTTTGAGAAAAATTCAGTGTTTGAATGGAAAAAGAAATTTCTTTCAACAATCAAGAAAAATGGTATTAATATTATTTGGTCTAAAAATTAAATTGATACTTAAATATTTTTCCATATTTTAACAAATCAATAAGATTTTATCAGGAAAAATTAAAAATTGTATCCTACATTTATTACATGCTCAATTATATAATTTTATTAAATTAAAAAAAACTATTAATTAAAAAAAATTTCTATTGTTGTTTTATAAAACAGTATAGAGATAAATTTATATTAATATATCTGTGTGTTTACAAAATTTTGTAAAATTCTGTAATTATGAAAGGGTAACTATTCATGAATAATCATTGTACAAATCTCTGATTACTTATCAGGAAACTATATATTTTATCAAAAACTTGTTACTTAATAGTAAATAAATATTTTTTTTTATGTAAGTTTCAAGACCTCCTATGTTCACTGTTGTTGTTACTAATCCTCCAGCTGTCTGACGAAGTCAGACAAGATCCAAAACACCCAAAGGTAGTCAAGAAGGGGGGAAGAGTAAATCTTATCTCTTGAGAGCTTCTGGCAGTCAAGTATGTGCTCGGCAGAAGCCTGCTGAGCATGACATCTGGAGCAAATGGCATAAATCTTACGATTCTCAACAAAAGTCAGGTTGTTAATGTGGTTGCTTACTAACTTTGAAATAGCAGTTTGTGGGGCTGTATTACACTTAAGATTGAAGAAAGAGCCTGGCTCTTTCCCTGCATACCAGTGGTGGCATGGAAGGATCTTCCACTCTTTTGAAATTTCACTGTCAACAATAGATTGATGTTCAAGATAGGTGAGAGCCGAGGGAGATGAATTAAAGTTGCTGCATCCCTCTTCGGCCAAGCTATCTGCGCGCTCATTGTCAAATATGTTGACATGTGAGGGAATCCACTGAAAATGAACATTGTGGGACTCAGAGATAAACCTGATCTTCTGAAGAATGGAAATATTTGTTTTATCTCCCACTGTGAACCCGCTGTAGAGGTGTTGCAGAAGGAGTGACTGTCTGAAAGGATCCAGAGGTCTCCGAAGTCATTTTCATTGAGAATAGCTTCAAGGCCATTCTCAACTGCAATTAACTCACATTTGAAGACTGATGAGAAGTCAGGGTTGTGAAGGGAAAAGGACAAGTTATCTCCCTGTTTTTCAATATAGACTCCACTACCGGTGTTCTCCTTATGTTCACTGTAAGAGAATTGGGCTGTCTATTTGAAGAAGTCAGAAGGCTATACAGTAGATTAATTGGTTAAAGAAATTAATAAAGTTGAGTTATGGGGATAAAACAAAATTGATTAAAATTAGAAATCTAATGTCTATCTTTAAAATAGCTTAAGAAATTGTTTCAAAATATAAATTTTGAAATGTTTTAAAGAAAATTGCCATACTACATTTTCAGGACATTTAGTTGAATTTTTTGTCAATATTATGAATACTGTTACCAAAGTCAGGACAATATTAAGCATCACAATCAATCTCTAATTCCAAATGGAAATTATTTTTAGACAAAAAAGGTTCTATTTTGAGCCCAATGTTAAAAAATATAGTTTTACAAAGATAATGATCTTTCACTGGTACAAAGATAATAATCTTTCGCTGGTGCAAAGATAATAATCTTTCGCTGGTGCAAAGATAAAAAAAAAGTTAATGGTTTTTTAACAACAATTTTAAATTAATCACATAAAACATTTAATGAATATTTTAATTTTGGCTGATTTTTAAAGTGCTATCCATGCATATTGTCATTGGTGAACACCAAAATATCTTTTAATTTTTTTTATTTTCCGGTATAAATTTTGAATTTTATATTCATAGCTGTATTCATTTAAAGTTTAGTTAGTTTCTACAAAGAATATTGGAAAACATTTTTTTAGTGACCCTCAGAACTTTTGACAAATTTCTAAATTATAAAATAAATTCTGCAATTTTTTGTGTCTTATTCTTGAATTGCTTTTTCAAAAATAAAGAAAATATTTAAGATTATGATAGAAAAGTTGGATAAATACAATGTGAGATAAAATCATTTTTATTAGAAATATTTTAGAACTTAGCCTATATTTATATAATATTTTTCTTAAATGAATACCAATAGTTCAGTATTCAAAATGAAATAGCAAAAGACATCAAAAAGTGAGTGAATGTGGGAGGAAGAGAGAGTAGAAAGCCCAGTAGCTTAGTGATGGCATTTTACTCTTCCATGGCACAAGTCCAAGAGTCACTCTTTGGGCTGGACAAGATCTTCAACCTTTCATCCCTTCTTTGGCTTGATAAAATAGAGTATTAAGTGTATTTGGGAACTAAACACTGAGGTTTTTGCATTAGGCTGACCACCTAACTAGATGTATGCTTCACACCCCAAGAATTTCAGTCAAGAAAACAGATTAGCACTGTAGGCCTTGGCCCTATAAGGATAGTCATGCTATTTTTTAGTATTTGTATACAAACACACATATTATAGTAAAATCTGATCTAAGTGAATGTGATACTTTTCAAAAAAGTAAATCTGAAGAAGAAATATAATTGAAAATACACTTTTCATTATATTTCCTTTAATCATTTTCCTTTAAAGGAAAAATTTTCTTTTCTTTTCTTTATGATTTCATTGTTAGGTCTAAAAAGAATCCAGCATTATTTTAGATGCAAAGCTTCTTCCACAACAGTGAAAAAATGTTACTGTATTTTGTTATCAAATAATGGTAGGTTTTGCACAACAAGTGTTAATCGTTTACAAAATGACAAGCTGATTATGACTTATCAAATTTCCTCTGCACACAAACACACATTGGGCAAAATCTATTTTTTTTTTTTTAATTTATGAAGTTCCTAGATAAGAAAAATCTCAAAAGTTGTTGTAGCCAGCAATTTTTATAAATATCTTTAAAAATATCGCTTGCTTTATGTTCTTTAGTTATCAACATAAAAAAAAATTAGTTCAAAGATGAAACAAAAAAAAAAAAGCTTATGCAGTACAGTTAAAAAAACGCATGTAGTAATTGAAATCATTGTTATTTATAAGAATAAAAAATTATATTTAATAAGAAAAGTACCTAAATCAAATGCATAACAGAAACGATTGAGGAAAGAGAAGTAAATAGAAAAAATAATGCTATCATAAATATGACGAACACATGAACAAGAAGCATTTATTTAAATTCATTCAAAAGTAATATTTTTTAGAAATTAATTAAAGTAATTAATTTTGTGTATTGATAGTATTAATGTCATTTTATAAAATACTATTTCTTTAAAGACATATTTATTTTAAAGTCAGTTATCATTTTGACTAGATTTTTTACAAATGTCTAAACTTTATACAAATATGTATACTGAAATTCTGAAAGTATTTATTTTTATATTGAGCATTCAAGGCTATTAAATAATTTTGAATTGGAAATTATTTTTTGAGTACATAGTTTATGTGTTTTATAAAGTAATGGGCAATTTTAATCTTTAAATATCATTTTATTATGTTTTCAAGATTCTTACATTATTATTCTTCAATGGTAATAGCTAATTATTTTGATTTTTTGTATAAAGCTCTATAATTTTTATATCTTTAAAGTAAGCTTGACAATTTAACAATATAGAATATTTCATATTAATCATTCATAGTAAACTGTTTATGGTATACAGATCTGAGTAGTGCTGCTATCATTGTTTAGCCAGTTTTACTGATAGTCCATGAAATCATGGAAAGGAATAAATCAAATAAATAAGCATTTAAACAATTTTAATAAATAACCAACATAAACACACTTATTGCTTAAGAAACACTAAAAAATTTTGCACTTTTTAAAATTTGTAAGTTTTTAAAAAATCAATGAAAAGCTTTTTGTAATTAAAAATTATTTTTAATTATTGATTGAAGACTTTTTTTTTAAGAATTTAGACATCATAGAAAACCTACAATGCAGACAAGCAGGAATTTTACTGTATTTATATTATTTCTTGTCATTTTTAATGTATATTTTTTTATAATTCTTATTAATAATTATTGATTTTCTAGATCTAGATACCAAATATTTTTGGGAGTGGACTGATTTCTTGAGTTACCTTGAGTTTCTTACTACATTTACAGCAATCATGGGAATTTTCATGTATTTTTGTATGGGAATAGTATTTATTGTGGAAACTATAGGATTCTTGGCTGTTTTTATTGAAGCCATGCTGGGAGCTCCTCAATTTTACAGAAACCTTATGAAAAAATCTGTTTTGGGAATGAGGTGATTAGTATTAACTTTTGGAATATTTTATCATAGAATTTATCTTGAAATGTTATTTGTAATGCTTGGAAATAATCTAATGAAAAGATAACAATAGTCCTGTGAAAAGATAATAAAAAGACAATTTATTCTTAATGTTTCCTTTTAATAATAATTAAAAACAACTTTATTGAAATATTTTTATCATAATTCGACTGTTAATTAGTTTTAGAAAAATCATGTCAATGTAAATAAATTTTAATTTAAAATTCATTATTCAATTATTAATATTTTTACAGTATAAATTTAATAAAACTAAATTCGCCTTTATAAAATGATGTGGAATACTTTTTCTTTACTTACATAGCAATTTCTTAGTATAACTTCAAAAGATAAAAACTTTTTCAGGACTATTGCATCCATATAAAAGTTAACTAGTAACATCACTTATATGTAACTTTTATAAAAGCTATAGCAATAAAAAGCAATATGTTTCATAAAACTTCTTTTCAGAAGTTTTATGAAACATTCAAAATAAAATGATGATTTAACTACCTAAGTAGCTTTCATTTTTCTGCTATGAATATATCTCTTAATATTGTGACAAATCTTGAAGCTGGGAGACTGCTCTAAGTCATTACATAACTTGAGGGTATGTTATCTGAAGATATGAAAATTATTGATCAATTCTCCAATATCACTATAATCCTATTTGTACTATCTTATACAATGACTGATAGTGTGAAAGAGTACATCATCTTGTGGAAGCAATTGTGTGCTAGAAAAAAAAGCTGAGATTAACTAGTGGTTCTGTATAGCAAGAATTTGTTAGAACTCCCTCTTTGTTGATGAAGCTTAACAAGAATTATGTAAATCTATCACAGATAATTTTGATATTGCAATTGTTCAAAACAATTCTTCATTAACATGACAGAATGCATTCTTTAGCTTGATTTATACTTCATCTAGATTTTTATCAACATAATGATATCAATCTTTGTAAAATAGCAGCAATTCAGCAATTTGTATTTTGAAAGAAAAACACATTTTTAATAACTTACCATCCAATATTGCATTTTGAAAAATTGCTGTCATTGTAGATACTGTTTTATTGATAGTGGGGTAGCTGGAGATAACAATACACAGTTATCAATATCATATATATTATAATATATGTTGATTTATACCATCACGTATTAGGCTCTTTTTAGTGTAAATATTAATATGCTGTAATACTATGATTTGTGTAATATTTCATGATTCAAATTTATTTATATTATTGTCTTTAAAAATGGTAGCTTATATTTGCTATCATATCTTTTAAAATTTCGATATGTTCACTCCAGAGGCTCATTTATTCGCAAAATGTAATCAAATGTTTTGTCCATTATTATAATATTTAAACCAAATTATTTATGTAATATAGAAAACTTCAAATTATTTACCTTCTTAATTTTTAAAACAAGAAAATGTATTGAAGCGTTAAAAATTAAAATAGTTTAATATACTGTATGAAATAGAATATATATTGCACACAACAGATCATTTAATGGTTATTCATTTTCATTGTAATTGGAGTAAATGTACTGATCTTTATTTACTAAAATATTAATAGAATTCAGGCATCTTTTTGATGAATTATATTCAAGTCACATTGTTATTCTGTTACCTCATTAAATGTTAAATTCATTTTAGTATAAATTCACACATTGGTCACACCATGTAATGCAACCCTGAATGAAATGTTCAAAACCTTGATTAACAGTGTGTTTATTTTGAAGTATTTTTCAGTAGTCAATTTTTTTGCATTGCATAAATATGAATTTGCCTTTAATTTGCATTTTTTTACTTGCCGGTCTAATATAAAAAATCAATTTTCATCATTATTCTCAATCTAAATTGTTAGCATAGTAAAATATGATGCATATTTTATTATATAAAATTAATTTCATTACTTCAAATGTATATCATTCTAGCAAAAAGATGGTATGCTTGTGGACAGTTGGGGATGTATTCAAAACAATGTACTTTTATTTTCGTGAGGCTCCGATACAATTCTGGTTGTGTGGCATTCTTCAAATTACCATTGACTTTTTAATATTGCTGCAAATGCTCTTCTATCGTGTAACTCCTAGTCCAGTGAAACTTTTGCTAAAAGGAGAAACTCATACAAGTTGATACCATTGATGAAGAAACAAAGATTATTTTTATATGATATTTTACAAATTACAAATTTATTATATTTAATTTAAAATTAGCTTTAAGTACTTAAAAGTACACAAAAGGTGGCTAAATGAAAATTTATTTATAATTCGAAAATTATTTATATGATTCATCAAAACTTCTTTAAGCTAAAAATATACTTCTAGTCTATTTCATTAATATTTATTCTTTTTCATGTTATATAGAATTGTGCCCTCATTTATATAACATAATGTTAGGTGATAGCTATTTTGTTATTTTTCATAATTTTTTCTTCAATTAATCACGAAAATGCCATTCACCAATTTATAAGTATCCTATTTTTTTCATTTCTGTTCATAGTTTTTATTTTATGAACTTTTTGTTTATTGCCGTACCAAAATTAAAAAATTATTTATTTATGTAAGATAAATATGTAATTGTATTGTATTATTTGTAGCACTTCATAAATTATATAATTCTTTGTAAACTTTTAGTAGATTTCTGAATTATGTTCTTTAACCGTTTGAGTGCGGCGAAGCGCTACTGCGCTTCGTTTGTTATGTTATGTTTATATATAAAAAAACTCTTCAGCACTCAAGTGGTTAATGACATTTGTTC
Source organism: Latrodectus geometricus (assembly GCA_026290005.1). Taxonomy (NCBI): domain Eukaryota; kingdom Metazoa; phylum Arthropoda; class Arachnida; order Araneae; family Theridiidae; genus Latrodectus; species Latrodectus geometricus. The sequence continues at coordinate 179,950 of JAPDSC010054520.1, forward strand.
GCTTAAAAATTTGAATGCCATTTCAAATTATTAAAAATAGTGTTAACTGGGCATCAATTTATGTTATGAAAAGTTTACAAGCATATAGTTATAAATTTACAATATGTGATGAATTTTTTATTGGTTTTTAAATTTGATTATTGGATATAATACAGTCACGAATAAAAATCAAAAGGCTGAATTAATATAATTTATTAAATTACTACAGAAATTGCTAAGACCTCATATTTTGTTGATTTTATTATATAAATTATATTTTAAAAATTTTATATTTTTGAGATTCATTTAATTGTTATAATTTTTAATTAATGTTTAGTTATTCTCATCTGAATTTTTTATTAGTGATTATATTTACTTACTGGATTTTTCATGTTAAAATATTTGTTGGTATTTTTTATTAATAAATATTTTAACATTCTTATTAACTCATTATAGTTGATATCTCAGATGTTGGTATGAAGAATTAGACTTAATTTCTCATTGACCCTTCATGTCTTTCTCTTCTATAACATATCTTAAATTTGAAATGAGTTGAATCAGATTTCATAAAATACTCGTTATTTCAAAGAATATATGAAGTTACTTATGTTTACATATATATATTATCAAAACTAATAACAATAAAATACAAAAATAATCATCATTAAATTTAAATTCAAAGAATATTATATTTTTGAATGAAATAATATTTATACAAAGCTGTTTGTAAAAGTTAGCCTAATGCAAAAATTTTCAAGAGTATCAATCCATGATATATTTATCAATGCACTCCTTTTTTACTTTTATTTTGCTATGATGATTTACAAATTTGAAAACAAATTTCATTGGAAACTGACTAAAACTTTTGAGCTTCGTTTGTTTGAATCACATTTTAAAAAAATGAAATTTTTACTGTTGCAAAAGCTAAATTAATATCAACACTTTTAGAGAATAATTTATCTTCTGAATAGTCCGGTTAATTTTATTTTTCCATTTTCTTTTATAATTACACTGCTGAGCACCTATGTTTTTAAGTATTCTACAATAGTTCTGTAAACTTTTTCATATTTATTTATGAATACAAAGATATATTTTTTGACTAAACATTATATCGCCAACCTTAATTATGGAACATTATTTTGATTTTCAGACAGACATATAAAATATATATAAATTTTTAGACAAATATATTTGCCATCAGCCAGGATAGATTCATTTGTCAAATATTTGATTGTAAGCTATTATTCTTAAAAAAATAAACACTACTATATTTTTTAAATTTTCAAATACTCATCATGCATAAATTTTTTACTGTGCATAAATTAAAACATAATTCAAATGGAACCTAACAATACAAATTTTTCAGAAATGTTTGATCAAACTAAACATATCTTTAAAGGTTATAAAAAAAATCAATGTATTTAAGAAAATATTTTTCATTCCAAAAAGTGTAAGCTGCAATTTCTGAATCCAAAAATATATATTTTCTAAAGTTGTGTGAAAATAAAATATACCACATTTCTAATTTTTTCATATTATTTAAAGAATTTATTAAATTTTACAGCGAATTCTAAATTGATCTAATTGTATGTGTTATTGTATAATAGGTATGTAAATGTTGACTCTTCTTCATGAAAATTCATTTTTAGGTAATATCCTTAATATTTTAATAATTATGGATAATCATATTTAATGTCAATATTTTTGATATTTTTACATTCCAACACATTTTACATACTTCTGCTGCTTTCTTATATTTTAAGTGAAAATTTTTGTATGAAACACTATTTTCTTATATACCTGAAATTAGAGGTTGATTTGAAATTTATTACTATTTACCTAAAAATATTGCATGTCTATATATTTTATATATAAACATAAATAAAGGTGCTATATGTAAATGTAAATTAAAACAATGGTAAACATATGTTTGATCTTTTTTATTTAAGATGTCTTCCTGCATAGCCACAATATTTAGTTACATTATCAGAAATGAGATCTTTTTTATTAATAACTGTAAAAAACATACATGTGTACGTCTTATGTGCTAATGTTGTTTAAAATTCTATAAGATTTCAATATTTTGAAACCATTTCATCATATGTAAAAATCAAACAGTACTTGCACTGATGTTTATGCATTGTTATATGTGATTCTATATATGTTAATAAAAATTTTAATTTTATTGTGATAAGTCAGAATGTGCCTGTTAAAATTTTACTTAAATTAAGTTTAATTTGCCTACACATACATTAACTAATATATCAATATAATTTTTAACATTAATTATTTTTCACTTATTAAAAAAAGATCGAAATGAAATCTTGAAGTCAAAATGAAGGAAACTGGTGTAAATGTAAATGATGTTTCAAAGTATTTAAAATTCCATATTAGACTGCTATAAAGGAACTTTTTGTAAATGTTGCAAGGAAATAATAATTCAATAAGTTATGTTAATTGCAAAATTATTTCTATATGGTTACAAAATGACTTTCACAAGCATATTCTCAAGATTTCTTCGCAGTATTAACTATGGAGTTAATTTTATAATAACGCCTAGAAGCATTTTCAAACTTTGTAATGAAAAAGTAAAGATTATTGATTATTTTTGTCAAATGGTTGGATTTTATGCCATTAAATCATGTGTAACATGTTTTATATTCAATCTTTATATTAGAATTGATCTTATTTGTCAGAATATAAATAAAAAACATATTTTACTGAAACAGCAATGTGTAATATTTGGTTCATTGTAATCTAGAGGACCAATCCTACTCAGAGTGGAACTCTACAGCTACTGTTATACAATGGGAGGTGAATGTGCTTCGACATGCATATTGTTATAGGTATGGGGTTGAGAAATTTTGTATTTTCTGCCTTGTGACATGTATGCTCGCAAGGCCAAAAAATGACTGAATTATATAATTTTAGGGCCTTTTTCTTTACATTTATGACACAGTTTATTTTCTTAAAGAACTAAACTAAAGCTAAACTCTTTGGCGTGACAGCCCATTGGGGAGGGGCAAGGGCTACAGTGCCTATAACTTTTTCCTTGACCAAGGATTGGTGGTGTAAAACGTCTAGCTTAGGTGGTAATAAAAGTGGTTAAGTTAAATGTGGTAATTAAAGATTATTTTATATTAATTTTGTATCAAACATAAAGGGAAAGAAATTATTTAAAAAAAAAACAAAGCTATCAATATTTATTAACAATTAAAATCTGCTTTAATTAATTTTCAAATTTCATATTACATTGCAATTATCGAAGTTAATTTTGTACAGTTATTTAATACTGATTTTTAATGTAATTTGTAAATTGAAATTAGACACAAATTGAGAAATATTTACTGGATTCAGTCTCACTATAAAGAAACAAAAAAATTTTTTTTATTCAATGGTTTCTTTCTTTGAATGCATAAGATTTTTTTTTAAAACAATTAGTATTTTTTAAATACTATAATAGTTTGTTAATTTATTTCTATAATAAGTTTAATTTTCATACCATTATAAAAATGCCATAAAGGAAAATTATGAAATTTACAATTTTGACACTAAAGGTACTGTATTTTTAAAACTAATTAAGTGTAAAACTAGCTTTTTTTTACTAGAGAAAAAATTAGGCAAATTGTCAGTTTTATCCAATATCCATAGTGACAAAATAACCTATTAAGAAAATGAGTACACAGAGAGTTCAATATTTCGTTTACAACATATATTTACTTAATAAAAATTTTAAATCAAATTTAAGGTTATTAAATGAGTTTTTTTTTTTTTTTTTTTTTTTTTTTTTTTTTAAAAAAATAAATTTGGAATAATTTTGCATCTATTGAGCTAAAATTTAGATTTTGAAATGCTTTGTGTTCAATTCTTTGATAGGTTATGATAATCATTATTATTAATTTACTTTCATGTATAATATCTAATTCACATTGGGGGTCTTATCCACTGTTGAATAACAAGAAAGTTTTACTCATGTAAGTAAAATTGCAACATTTGTCAAAATTGACGATTTTTCTATAACAGTTGTTTGTTTTTGTAGGACATTTTTTATTGAAAGTTTTAATAATCTAAACAGGACAGATGAAAATATTTTTTATTGTGTATAACAGCTTTGATGAAAAATGCAAATATTAAAATGATCAACTGAAACATTTCATTTAAATAGACATTTCTTTATTAATGCTAGCATTCTGTTCCAGATAAGTCTGCATTGCCAATTCTAATTTACTTCTGTCTACTGCATGATTTTCAATGTAATCCTAAAAAAAAAACACAAATCAAAATATTTAATTTGTATAAAATAAACACATCATTGTTTATTATATACATGCTTATTTAAAAATCATTTCATTTTAGTTTGTCCTTTAAGTTTACATGCCTTATACATCAAAATATTACATTTATTCATTTTATTGCCTGTTTGATTCTGAAAATTTACATAATTTTAAAAGTTTATAACATATTTCATTTAATAAATTCTTCTGAGCTTACATTTTACTATATACAAGTATTTTAAATGTTTGAACATTCTAAGCAATAATTTATTGTATCTGTACATCATTATCTAGACATTAAGCAATAAATCGTTAGACTTTGTTATTAATAAATGCATTAGATGCTAATTTTTCAATTCATAATAATTTGAAAAAGAGAGGGCTAGTTACATTAATCAGAGAATCTGATAAATATCTGGGGTAATATTTTGGAAGCATACAAATTATAAAGAAAATTTTTCTGACTAGATATATGCAAAGTCGAAAAACCTTTTAGCAAATGCATTGATATTTGTGTTTAACACTTTCGTCAAAATTTTGCAGAAATAACTATTATGATGATAGGAATTTCATTTGTTAACAATTTTTCAAAAAATGCACTTTATGTACCTAGAAATCAATTGATTAATCACATGAAAAGCATCTATAAATAACAACTGATAAAAAAGTGACAATTCATTTAAAACTTTAGGGATTTTGCAAATTACCCTTGTATGATTATTATCAGTAAATAACATTCACCAGTCAATTCAATTAACTAAGACTAAGTAACACGTTTTCTTTGTTTCTACAGAATTGAAATTTTTCAACTTCAAATGTGCACATACAAATAACTCCATACTATATTTACTTCTCGTGAACTAGCAGCTAAATACTTTTTCTGATTTATACTCATTTTTTATCCCTCATTGAATTCCTTATAAACTATAGTATCAACCCTTTAAAACAGGTGTTCAAATGCACTAATTTCGAAGTTGATCAAAAAAATCCTCATACCTATGAAACATACATCTCAATCATTTTTTTCATCATTCAAAGATTGCATCTGATAACAATGAATTTCATATTCATTGTAATCAGATTCCATTATTCACATCCAAAATTTCATCAAGTGCTAAAATATGCTTGCCATGAAAATAAGAACCTTCAAAAGTTTTCATCTGTCTTTCAAGAGAGCTCAATTTAATGTCTTGTAGAATAGTGCATCTAAAACTCTCCGTTTCTATTCTTTCCTTTCTCATTTTAGTTTCATCAATTTTCTCAATTACCAATAAGAGAAGACTAATGTTTAATTATATCTAATTGTTCTTTTGATAGCAATTTAAATAAGTTACATGTATTGTTTATATGCATACATAAGATTTGACTTCTGTAGCCAGCTCTATTTTCCCATTTTGTACATGATCAGAATTGTTAATTCATCTGACATTTTCCCTAATTTATATGCATAGTGAAATGCAAAAAACGATACAATGAAATACAGCCTTGTAAATAAATTGAAAATTTTACTATATCACAGTGTATTTATTTTTATTAAACCCACCAATATTAGTTCTTTGATTTAAATGTGTTGAAGTTGATGATATTTTGATAATGGTAACATATTTTCCATAAATATAAGTCAATAAATTTATTTATAAGAGCAACAGCGGCTAACAGAACAGAATTATATTTAATCGGATATTTCTCTGATTTTGTTTTATAAATAATTAATATAAATTTTTTTTCAACAAGTTAATTTCAGTTATACACGATATGAAAAGTAGTACATTTTTTTTATTAATTTCAACCAATTTATATTGTGACATAAATTTTAATACATTGAAATTAATTAAATATTATATATCATAAATAACTAACAAGACTTAGCCTTCAAAGTTTATTATGCTGTCATTTAACTTTCAAAATAAATTTTTTTAAATACAAAATTCTTATAATATTATCTATAAACCAGAAAAATTATTGATGTAGTGATAGTCTACAGATTAATAAAACACTTCCAACCATCTATTTCCATACGATTAATCTTCTAAATTTGATTAGTTCCGGATGACCTTTAATTGGAAGGAAATATTGATAGTGTCAATGGTTAAAGTGATTGATGTTTCTATATAGACAAATGAAAATTGATAAATCGTCTATAAAATAAATTCATCAAGTTATTATTATTTTTTTTTTAACTTACTACAAAGTAAATATAATTTTTACCTCAATTATAGCAATATTATTATTGTCTTCTACATTTCTTGAGACAGCTATATCTTCATGCATGAGGTACAATAATTTTACAGTGTCTGAAGCATCACTGATTCTAAAAAAATTTGCAAAAAACATTAGACTATGAACTCTAATTTTGATTATAATTAAGGTCAGAGTGATACAAAAAATTACTTTTTTTATCATGATTTTGAAAAAAAATATAATGGTAATAAAAAATTCAAAGAAATATTGGAGAAAAAATTCAACAACTAATAAAATCTGCATGAAGGAAATAGCACTTATATTATTTGATTCTACCATGTCAAACTAAGTGAAAAAATGAACTTATTATTATTTAATTTTGATAAGAAATATACTTACAGGTTTCTTTCAATCATATCAACTAACAAGGGATCAATGTTTTTAGTATAAGAATAATAAAAGGCCATTGGTCCAAAATGTCTTGTAGACCTTAAACTGTCAAAGGCTTTATTGCTTTTTATATGATCATAAGTTGCAAAAGTAACCTATTCAAACAGAAATAATTTAAATTAATGGTATGCATTAATATGCAGCTAAAGTGTTTACTCAAAAATAAAATGCTGAAACTTAATATATAAGTATTTTAAGAAATTTATTCTTGGAAGTTTTATTGATAATGACTGCAGTTATCATGTCAACAAATTTATTTAGTTACATAATATAATATTTTATTCAGCTACTATATATTATTTTAAATCAAAAGTTTATTTTTTTCTACCCAAACCAAATTATGTTGTTAAAATATTTTTTCATAAATAATTTTACATATTACTATAACACAAACTACAATTTATGAAGAAATTTGAAAACCAATTTTTAATAAACAGTAAAATGATTTTAAGATAAATTTTAAGCATTCAATTTTTCTATCAATAAATATGCATGGAAAATTAATTTTCTGGTTTTAGAATTAGTCATTAAAAGCTTATGTTGTTAGTGTTTATTATTATTCTTTTCATAAAATTAATAAAAATAAATTATTATTGGAAAAACTTAATTTTAATCTAGTATATCTTTAAGTTGTAAAACTATTTTGTGAAATTGGTTTAGAACAGAAATTTTTACCTTACAAAACTGATGCTCAATAATTATAATTATTATTCCTCTAATATTATAATAAATAATCTACGAACAATTTAGTTTCACAAATATTTTAATCCACTTATACTGTATTTGAAAGATTATTAATACAGTATTAATAAGATTATTAAGATAAAAAATTCAGCAGTCAATCCTTACATTAATTAATAAGATGCAAATGAAAAATTAACATTCATTTACAAATAATCAATTTCTGAATGACTTTTTCAAAGGCAATTATATTTTTATTTGTATGATTTAAACTGAAATAATAAACTTTAAACTAAAACTCCCAACTTTTACCTTTTTGATTTATTGAGCTACAAGATTATTTAAAAATATATTTCTTATAATCAAAATTTCAAAGCTTTGACATGGATTAAAATAAAATTGTTGGTAATACATTTTTAAATGAATTAATCGAAAAAAATATATAAAGTTTGCATATGAAATGCAGTCTAAAAACATCACAAAAAATACAATAGGTGTGATCTCAGTCAAAAAAAGCACATGGGAAAATAATGGACATTTTTGAAACTTGATAACATTTGTTACATGAACCACTTTAAAAATTGTTAGATTAAAAATACTACTTAAAGAAAAAAATCTAAATTTTTTAGAAAATTATTAACTAATTTTACTAATTGAGTATTTGAAAAATACTTTTTATTTTCAAAATAATCCTTTCTTCCAATTTCATTAAATTAATCACAAGAATTATTCAAAGAAATAATATAATTTTCCCATTTGTGACCGAAAACACAACCATATTCTTCTTAGTATGAAAAGTACAACATTAATTGTGATACAGTCATCTGAATTATAAAGGGGAGTAGTCCTTCTAGCAATCCCATTCAATATTTAAAAAAAGGGGGAAAGAAATGCAACACAAGCAAGTGCCAAATTAATATATTTTACTTCCTATTTATACTTAAGAATATACTTATATATATTCTTCATCAAATAGTAATCATGTGAAAATTAAAGAGTAAAAATGAAGATTTTTATGAAATAGACATCTAATTCTTATAACTAACAAATCACATCTGCACTATAACCCATTTGATTATCAAACAAAATGACAAAAGTTTATAAACTGTAATAAAATCTTTTGATTAAATTCATTTATCTTGACCTTTACTACTCAGTATAAATGAGAGCAAAATTAGAAACTTTGAAATCAAAGAAAAACAGCTATGTTACAAAATGTAAGAAAAAAAGCTAATAAACAAAAAAGAAAAAGAATTATTTCATGATCAAGTTAAAATTAATACTTTTTCACTTGTGTAACATTTAATTGAGTAGTTTAAATTCCTAAACTTAAATATGTAAATACAATAAAAAAATTAATCTGTTTAGAGCTCACAGTCAAAATAGTTACAGTTAGTAGTAAAATGCAAATAAGAAAATATTCATTATTCTAAATAAAAATGATTTCATAATATTTTTAAATTTACCTGTCAAGTAAAAAATAACAATCTTACCCTGTGATATTCTGGATCATCAGGCTCAAATTGAGCACAAGCACTGTCCAAAACAAATTTATATGATCCTTCATCAAATAAGCGCTATACAAATAGAAAAATAAATTATTCTCAGCTTAATTGAATGATACAATTTTATCAAGTTTTAAAATTCTAAAAAATTAATCATTTTATAATTTTTAACATAAGGGGAAAAACAGAAGTAAATATCACTTAATATGATTGAAAATAAATTTAATATTCCTTTAACTATAATTATTTTAAAAACAAACTTTTATAAGGAACAATATTATTACTGATTTTACATTAAATGCAGTATTGTGTTCTCCAGGAAAAATTGACATCAATCTTCCTCTAAAAAGAAAAAAATAAGCATAATGGTAACCAACAGTACCAAGATATCCTTGAAAGATGAGAAAGTTAGTATGGATATAAAACAGGATATAGCTTCCTCAAAAAAAAAAAAAAAATATCCATTTTTTTTCAAGTGAAATATATTTTAAGAATAATTAACCACTTTTATTTATTATTATCCACAATTTTCTGTAATAATAATTTTTGATTGGCTGATTGCTAATATGTCCACAAGTAAAAAATATATATTTCTAAAAAGCATTATTTGACAACATTTGTATGGTGATGGTTTACTTGACAATCCTCTTGAGATAATAAAATGTATTATTATGTGCCCAATATTTTATTGCATATACCTCATTATTTCCCATGTTTTAAGTCTAGGCTAACCTCACATCTGTAAAATAAGGTATCAGATACTCATCAGCATGTTTGGTGATGAATGATGACTAGTTATAACTCAAGTAAATATTCCTGTATAATTTTAAAAGTTCTCAAATTTTATAATAGAAGGATGTAAGTGAGTGATCAAGAATTTTATAACACTTCTTTCAAATTCTAATCAATCTCTGACAAAGTTAGCTAAATGTCAGCATCATACTAAACACATTGAAACCAATATGTATAATGCAGTACCTTTACTTAAGTGTTGAATGTCTTTTGCCATAATATTTTATAAATTATCTTACAATCTCTCAGTAAATTTTAAGTACATATGTAAGGGTCATGTAAGTGTCACATTTTTATACAATGTAGTTGATTTTCTAATTTGTTTTCTGCTTTATCAGCTGATTTAACTATTAGGTGAATTTCATCCTTGCAGATTTAATATTTGCATATCAAAATATAATTCAAATTGGATTCTTATTTACATATAACAAAAGAAGAATATTGTTAAATCTATGTAAAGCTTATACAAGAAACATATCATACAGCTAAATAAATGAATTAAATGTATTTACATGTAAAAATTTAATGAAATCAGTTTCATCCACACATTACACAGAAACATACAAAATGAGCATCAATGGTAATATGTGTATTTCTTTTAATTCTATATAGGTACAAGATTATTTTAAAAATTACTTACTTCAAGATATGGACTTTCAAATAATTTAGGAATTTCTAGATTTCTGCCGAGTATTGGATAATATATTTGATTCATACGCCCCCTTTCCTCCCAATTAGCTTTTCTCAAAGTCCCATCAGTTTCCCTCACTGTTATTAATCGATTCTAGAAAAAAATATGGTAATGCAGCATTTTACAACATAAACTTGCATTAAATTTATAGAATTCTATTAAATTTCACAAAGTTGAATTCAATTTTGTAGAATTCAATTCAGTTTTACAGAAAAACTTAATAGCAATTATGGTTAACAAATAGTATTAACTAGAAACATAAATAAAAAGACAGAAATTCATGTAAGATAGAAACCATTTTTTTTAAAAAAAATGTAATTTGATAAGTCAAAGATAAAACGCTCAAAATATTATTTAATAAAATTATATATTATGGAAATAAAATGATATGTGAATTCTAATTATAAAGATATAATAGTCAATATAATAGATTTAATAAAATGAATTGTAAGTTAGTAAAAAAAATGTTTACTAAATTATTAAAATGTAATATATACATAATACAGGGAGCAGTAAGCTAACTTCTTTATTTAGAATTGCAACAACATAAAAAGTAGTTACATTAAAGAGATGGGCATGGTGTTCTTCAAGAGAGGAGAACATAAAGTTGTGTGACATTGTTGCTCAACCACCATCATGCATTGGATTAATGAACATAGTGCATTTGCAGTGGCTTATTTTGCAAATGGTAGTTTCCTTATTTCAACACAGGTTGCTTTCCAAAATCACTTCAAGATTGCATCTTCGAGACCTGTCTCAAACTGGAAATCTATTCCTTTATAAATGACAACATTCAAGGAAACTGGTTCTGTACAAAGCAGAAGAGGTGTAAACATCAGATCACCAGTGAACATTGAAAAAATACGAATATCATTTTTGCGATCACTACAATGTTCAGCGTGCATATATAAGCCTGCGCTTGGAATTCCCAATTGCTCTAAGAGGCAAGTTTTGCACAATTACTCCATTTTGAGTGGTGCAAGCTGATCATTGTGCTGGAACTCTTAAATGTGCTTTTAATGCTCAAAGAAATGCATGTGAAGCATTTCTTGATCTAGTCCCTCAAGATGTTCTTGTTTTTTTCAGTGCTGAAGCTCATTTCTATTTGACTGGATTTGTCAATAAACAAAATATGCACTATTGGTTTGTCAATATCACTGAGAACTCGATCAGAGCCCTTTGTATTCACAATGTATCCCCATATGGTGCACAATTTCATCAGTTGGTAATATGGGCCCATAGTTCCTTGAAAAAAATGAAGACTGCCATAGTCACTTCAAACCATAATGTAAATGTTTTTTTTTTTTTTTTTTTTTTTTTTTTTGCTACATCTTGATGAAATACAGAATTTTAGCAGAACAGAGAAACAGTTCATACTTTGAGAGCATAATGGCTATGCAACAAAGACATTTCTCTCGGAGGCTCATTTCAATGAGATGCGATTAGGATTGATAGAAGCATTCTCTCAATTTAGGTCGATGTGATTTCTGTTTGAAAGGTTATATAAAGTCACATTTCTATACTGATAGCAAACAAACGTTGGAAGATCTGCATAGAAACATTCAAAGAGAAATTTCTAACATACCTACCAATATGCTGGAAAGTGTGATGAGAAACAGTAGAATTCAGTTCACTAAGCATTAATAAGCACATTGACAATGTCAGGAATCACTTGGCCAATATGATATTTAAAAACTATATAAAAAACCTTTAAGCATGTAATATTTTTATTAAAGAAAATAAATAAAAAGATATCTTTAATACCTTTTGTGTTGTTGAAACGCAAAATAAAGAAGTTTAGTTTCCTCCACAAAGTATTTGAAATATTTGTGATAAGCATTATTAAAAATAACTAAAAATTGTATGTATGGATGGCAGACAGATAGATGAATGGATATAATTTTCATAAAAAATTTAAGCACAAAATTTCCTTAATTATTCACACTTTTTATGTTCTTGATTATAAGTTAATAGCACATATTTCTTAGCTTTCAAATTTAAAATTACAATAGTATGCACTTATTAATTAAAGAGAAAGAATTTTAAAACAAAAATTAATTTAAAAATGTAATTCATACTGTTATCTATTTTAAAAATTACAATTTTAAAACTACAAAGGGTATTAACACATTTTTAGAACGATTTCGATAAAGAATTTTAAAAAAAGTAAACAAGTTGTGGATTGAAGGATGTTTTTGCGCTTTCCAAAGAGAAATATTTTTTATTCCAGAATTCAAAATCATTGTGAAATGCCTGGTATTAAAATTTCTAAGAGAAAAATAAACAACATTATTAATCAGACATGTAAAAACCATCAATCATTATTTCTACATGGAAAGAAGACTCTGAACAAATATCAGAAAAAGATACCTACTGTTTCAAATGTTTCTAAAGTGAAATTCCTGGTAACAAGAGAAAATCCATTAACACAGAAATCAACTGCTAAGTCTTTAGATACATCTATAGCAACAATAAATAAAATAATAAACCAAGATTTACAACTTAAAAAAGCTAAAATATATAATGTTCCCCAGCTTTTGCCGAGACATGTGGCTCAACGCAAAACATTTTGTAGAACCCTGTATGAAAACTATTTACTACGTAATAAATGGAAATACATTGTAACCCTTGATAAAGCATGGGTTTATCTAAATAAATGTAACAAAAAAGGTCTATTTACTATAGAAAACGAGAAGAAAAAATGCACAAACCAAGTTTCGTCAATGTGAAGAAAGTTTCAGGTTTCTCCTATAATAGGAAATTAAAAATAAAAAGAGTGGAAAAATATGTTAAAACCAACTAATGATACTATCAGGAAGAGGTTTTACATCCAATATTTACAGAAGAAATTCCACTTCTTTATCCCAATGACTTTCAAAGAATGGAACTTCATAAAGACAAAGCTACAAGTCATAGTTCATTGCATTCCTTGAAAAAATATAGAATAATACATATATACCTTTTCAACATATTCCTGCCAAGTCCCCTGATGGTTCACCCATGGACTATTGTGCCTTTGGTCTGTTAAAAAGAGCTTTTTTTAAAAGCAAACCCACCACGATAAGTAGACTCTGGAAAAAGTGGAAGAGGAATGGAAAGCAATACCCCTGGAAATTTTATGAAAAGCTCTTCTATCATGGAAATCACAATGCAGACTTTAGGTCCAGAAAAAAGGCTATCAGATTGAAAATTTAGAAAATAGTCTTTACATTTTTAAACATTAATTAAATGGCCCTGAAATCGTTCTAAAAATGTGTAACTACCCTCTATATTATTAGTTATTCAACATACTTTTAAGAGAGAATTTTAACAAAGTAATAAAAATATTTGCTAGTTAATGATGCATAAATAAAAACATTCTGACATATGATTGAAGTGAATATTATTTTAAAATATATTCGATTTTGAGATTCCTACTGAAAATTATGTATTATTCAAAGGATACTAAATGATAGTTTATGAGAGGATAGCACTTTATTTAATTCCTTACCCTTGGAAATACATTAGGTGATATATCAGTAAAAATAATTTTGTGTGTCAAATATCCTTGAAGTTCTGGATCTTTTGAAAGCACTTCATTAATTGGTTCTCTAACAGACATAACAGGTGGCATTTGTAATTTCTTAACAGCTCGAGCATGAGCCATATCTTGAAGCTATAATTATAAAAAGAAACAATTAAGTATGATAAAATAATAAGACCATGACACAAAATGGGCTAACATTAAACTCATAATAATATTGAATTTTAACATATGAAGAAAAATTAATGGATATGTAATATTATTATACTGAGATAATTCAATTTATTAAATTAATTTCATTATTCAACATTTTTGAGCATGAATATTAATCTGAAATTACAAAGAGAAAGTTATACAAGGGTAAAAATAATTAACATTGAATATTAGGAAGAAAAATTTAGCATGTTCATTATTATTCTACTGTAGTAGGCAGTACAGAAAATAGCTTTGTATAAATATCAATTTTATTAAGTGAACAATAGTAAATTTTAAAACAGATCAGAAAAAAAAATGTAAGTAGTTTTTGTTATGCTCAAAAAAATTAAGGATAATTTTATATTTTCTTTGAATATTTTGTAAGATATCATTTAAAAATATTTAACAGGAATTCCAGGTAACATGTTTTACAGATATAATACATTCATTAGATGAATATAAGATAATTATTTTATTATTATCATAATACTAATTGGTATATTATTAGTACTCTGCTTTCTATACACTTCCACATCAAAACTAATAAAGAAAAGTACATTAATGAATAATTAATATGTGATTCCTGATAACTTAAAAGATAAATGCTCGGCTTATTTTGATCATATGCATTAGAATGAAACTTCTTGAACTGTGTTGCTTATTGAAAGAAATTGACATTTGCTAAAGAATTCTCAATAAAAAATTCAGTTTGTATTGAAACATTCAAACAGCATAACAGTCCCTATAATGTCTTTTTACTTTTGATATATATATTAATGCCACATGGCAAGAAGCCTAACAGCTAAGATAACTGATATGAAGACTCTATGGTATATTGCTTTCTATGATTTATTAATAATTTTATGATTTTCAATTCAAGGTAATTTTCAAGTAAAATATTTTCACTGCCTTTCTACAATTTATGCTATTGCCTTAAATCTATTCAAAAACAGTACTTTGATACTTTTCTTATTTCAAAGAAAGATCTTACTTAATAATGTACTATATAAAAATACTGCAATTTTATTATGGCAAATAAAAAAATTAAATACTTATCAGCAATAGCATCACAAAAATTATAAATTAGTTAATTACTCAGTTCATTTATTTCATCAATTGTAATAATATGATAAACTAATATGAATAACTCAATTTATTATTAACTCAATGGATTTATTAACAAAAACAAAAAAAGTAAATAGCAACATTTTTAGAAAAAAACATTACATCCTTCTGATTAATGGTAGTTTCTATAGCCTTTTGAAAGTTGATTCTAAGCATGTGGTATATAAAATTTGAATGAATATTGCCCTAATGTTTTTAAAGACAATAGTTCTCATTTAATATGAAATACCATGAATAATAATATTCTATATAAAAATAATTATACAATTTAAAGCACAGTTTTTTATTTAATACAAACCTCTTTCAGTCTTTTGTCAGTAACAAATTCATATTTGTGAGGTGTTAAGTGTTTCTGAGTTGTTACAGCAAATATTTTATCATAATTAATAGTAGTTATTTTTTTAAGAATTTTTTGAATTTCTGGCTTCAAAAATAATTTTTCAACTCTTTTCTCCTTATAAACAGAGTCGTCACCTAAGGAATACAGAAAAAAATGTTATATTTAGTTAAAGTTAATAAAGGAAAGACTTTCCCAAAATCCTAAAAATCTTGCTAATTAAAAATTTAAATCATTTATTTTTCAAAAAATTATTTTTTAATTATAATTTTAAAGTTATTATAAAATTTATAGGATAATTTTAAAGCTAAAATAAAATCAAGGGATATTTCAATAATTAAGAAATAGACTTCAAATATTTACCACAAATTTGAAGAATAACTTAATCAAAATTGTATAAAATGAAATATTAGTACTCCATGACTGAAAAGAGACTAAAAGCAATATTAAAACAAATACAATTTACATCAATATATTTGTTATTTGTATTTGAATAATAAAATTCTTTCACAAGAATTACTATGTTTGCAATGTTAAATTGCATCGTGAATTGCAAATTCGAATCATAAAATTGTTAGGAATGTAAAAAAGAAGGAAGATTTTTATACATAATATTTGTTAGAGAATGTTACAGTGAAGATTAATAATAGACTTTAAACAATTCAAAACATATTTAAAAAAAAAGCTTTTTTTTTTTTTTTTTTTTTAACTAATCTTAATATTTTTAAGCATAAACATAAATTGTTCAAAGATTGTTTGTGTTGCTTTGTTTGTGGCTATATTATCATCGTTTTCTCACAAGAACCAATTGGATAGACAAGTAATTAAAAGTAAACTCGAGATCACTACAAACATCCACATCTCACAAGGAATCTAACAAATGAACTTTATTGATCGCAAACCATTCAGAGGCATCCAAAGCTTTCAAAGATAGAAATATAGAAAAATTTTCAAGTTTTATACATCTCCATATTTAAACGAACTTTTTATAGTAAAAACTAAAATAATAAAATATCTTACTATGAGTACAGAATCCCATGGAAATATTGCATTTTGCTATATTTGATTGCGAAGTTTTAAGAAGATATTCCCATAATGTACCAATTTTGATAACTTTCAAAAATTTCTTGGTTTGTAACATAATATTTATTTTGTTCGGCTACTGTAACAAAATCAAGAAGAATATAATTCCATTAGGTGAAAATGAAAAAAATTTCACGGAAACACACGGTTTATTTATTTATTATTTTCAGTTTTAAACAGATTTTTACGTAGGTTGAAGATCATGCTTATGCCAAAATTAAAAGTATTTTTCAAATTAAAATTTTAAATAAAACTATTATACAGGTAAACCAAAGATTTGAAGTTAATATGAGATGCTGAAAGTGCTTCACAAATCTTGATACATATCAGCACCTCTCACTAAATTTGTGTAAATTTGGCAACTCATTTTGTGAGATTTTTGCAATGGCTTTGCGAACCCTATTTCCAACTTTTCCATTGCATGCGGGTTGCTGTTGCTTTATTCTTCATGATCTAGCCACATCTACTAGCCAATGTATCTTTGAAAAATTATAAACAAGAAAAGGACAGTTAAAAATGTCAATTCTATCTGAACTTGCACTGGTCAATATATGATCGAAGAGGTCTGGCTGGAGATGTATGCAAGTTGTTTCTATGAAAACCTAATCCTTTTAAATTATCCCACAAATAAAAATCACTTATAGACAAATCGGGTTGCCTGGGAGGCCATAAACCTAATTTTTCATAGTAGAAAAGACATCCACAGAAATGAATCAGCTGTCAAGATTCAATATACATCAGACCAACATATTCTTATAACAAACTGTACTTATTGATGAGCGGATTTACTGATATTTCTTATTTTTTATGTACTTTTGTGAACAAACATTTTACGTTTATATTCATAAATAAAATGACTGTTCTAAATCAGTAAATGGAAAGTCATCAGTTGGAACTCAAAAAAACTAAAAAATTAATTGTAATTTTGTAAGAGTAAATTTATTTAGAATATCTGAATTATTGAATATATTTTTGAATACCCGATTTATTGACTTGAACATTTTTTTTTTTAAGTTTCTTGAAATATAGTAAGTTTGTTTTAGAAATTACAAAGGAATTTTAAAATATGCTATCTTTTGAAAAACGAAACAAAAAGTTACATTTTTAAACCAAAAATAGTAGAGAAAAGTGTTGTTTCTTTTTATAAAGAAACTATATTTTAAATTTATGTTTTTTTATAATGTGTGGTGATTGATAGCCATAAGTATGAGGCCATTATTTGGTCTATACAGTTGGAAAGAAATGGCAACATCGTCGAACATAAGCGACCTTAAAGAAGAGAGAGAAATTTTCTCGTAACTTAGTTTTTTACAAAATCTCTAAACTGTTAAAATGATATCTTAAATAATAATAAAGTTATTTTTGTATGGAGCTCTTTGCTTACATATTTTAAGTGTTATTATCCATGAAATTAACCAAAAATTTGAATATTCATAATTCGTTCATTTACAGTTATCTATAAAAGGAATTTTCCGAGAATTTCGTAAAATATCCATACTGTTGTACATTTGTAACCATATTTTCTTAACTGCTCAGTAGTTTTCTTTTTTTATAATTTTGATTCATTTCGAAGAACATTGTCACATAAACCTTATATTCAAATTAAATTGATGCATTATAATTTTCCGATGAGTGTTTCCGTTTTGTTAAAAATTTCACAAAAATATGTTATATGTAGTTAAAATTTGGGATAGTTTTCCGTTTTTACATCATAATTTATCGAAAAACAAGACGAATACAAAATTTAAATTTATTTTTAAGACGTAGTTGCTTCGAACATAGGCAGCAAAGAAAAGCAAAATTACTTCACTGCTAGTTACGAATTCTCAGTTACAGGCTTTGTCGTCTCTCCTTTTTTAGAGCAAGCTGTATTTACTTGTTTCACTTTTAGAATTCTTGTAGGTTTAGTAAATCGGTTTAAGATTCAGAAACACAAAAACGAAGTGCATACCAGAGTTATTTTATACTTTTTCAATTTTTTTTTCAAAGTTAGGAATATAAGAGGAATAATTTTATTTTTGAAAAATCCCATCGTTGTCATATCTGAACCAAAAAATATAAATAAATAAATGTGGTATGGGAAGTGTCCTAAGAATTAATTATGCTGATTCCAAATCATCATTAGCACAAACGAAGTAGTTTCTTTAGTTTAATTACTTTGTAAAAATGAATGAATATGCTGTGTTAATGCTATTTATTCTTCTGAAAACCGCTTAAATAATGATGTAACACTTAAAAAGTAATACATAAAAAAAACTTTGAAGTCAATTTCTACTTAGATCAACAAAGAAAAATTTTAATTATATAT
>JAPDSC010054520.1:199173-211754 GCA_026290005.1 Latrodectus geometricus
TAAAATAATATATATATATATATATATATATATATATATTATTTTATGCTTCGATGAAAATCCTACGCTGAAGCTTTACTAATTTTTCTATTTGCAAGACAAGTTTTTCATTTCTCTGTATTGCAG
This sequence comes from Latrodectus geometricus, assembly GCA_026290005.1. Taxonomy (NCBI): domain Eukaryota; kingdom Metazoa; phylum Arthropoda; class Arachnida; order Araneae; family Theridiidae; genus Latrodectus; species Latrodectus geometricus. The sequence goes on from JAPDSC010054520.1 coordinate 199,300, forward strand.
AAAATCCTTTATATATAATTTCCATGCATTTTTTATTGTAAAAAATTCTCTCTCACGCATACACACTTTCTATCTCTCTCACTAATTTATTTCACAAATTTGAATTTTCAAAGGAAGTATTAAACTCATTTACAAAGTAAACAAATTTAAAATGTAAGAAATGTAAAGATAGATATAGTAACTGTTGATGCAAACAGATGGCACTACTACACTAGTATATTATTTCCCATATAAAATTAAAATTAACTAATTCAATTTAAATCATGAAATATTTAAAAAAAAAAACTGTATTAATATCAAGTCTAATCTACTACAAGTTTAAAAAATGTATTTGAACTTGAGTGAATGAATAAAAAGTATTTGATTAATAATTGAAATTTGAACAAGATATATATGCAGAGAGAGTATGAACTAATTGCAAATATTGAAAAATTGCTGTAGTTGTTGTGGCTTATCGTCCTTATTTAACAAGACAAGATCCATCTGACAGCTGACCCTAAGGAAATCATAGATAAGAAGGGAATACGAATATATGTCCTCTCTGGAAAGTTCCAAATAGTCCAAGATGTGCTCAGGAGTCATAAGAAGGAGGTGAAATACAGGCGGGGATTTCAGCACTAAAAGGTAGAGGTCTGTCTTGGCAGCTTCTATTGGTCCGAGAACCAGGAGCACCAAGGCAGAATGAAAGCACCGAAAGTATGTGTCAGACTTTGTGCCTTTGCTTACTGGCCTTAGATGAGCAAAATGAAATGGAATTTGCGCATTGGGTGACTCTACCAGAAGAAAACTCGTACATCACCTATTCTGCCGATTAAAACATCCTCGCCGGCTAAAAATGCACACTTTGAGGAGACATGCAAAAAGTAACTGTTGTTGCTGTTGCGATTTATTTTCCAGCTGTTTTTAACAGTTAAATATTTAAAAGCAGCAAACCTCCGAAAAATAGCAAAAATAATTTGTCATTAATGAAAATTCATAACGGTAGCGAGAAAATAAAAGCTCTCTCTAGAAGCAGTTAACGTCAATATCATTGAAAATTTAATTTAAAAAAAAAAAAAACGTTTAATAATTTGAAAAATGTCACTGTTTTTAAAATAGTTGAAACAAGAGTCAGTAGAGAAGAAAGACTTAAGGAATACATTCACAGTTTTAGATTTATTAAGATTTTATATTTATTTAATGTTCCAAAACTAAACTAAACTCAATGGCATGATAGTTCCTTGGACTGAAGGCCTACAATGCCCATATCTGTTTTCATGACTGAGGGTCCAGGAGTGCGAAGTATATGGCCAAATTAGGTGGTCAGTCAAACACGGAACCCTCCACAATAATTTCCAAATATGCTCGGTACTAAATTGTATCGACCATTGAAGGGATGCAAGGGTGAATAAACCTTGCCCGCCCGGAGGAGATTTAATGTTACTGTTTACTTAAAATATTTGAAATTGCATCAATTATACATTATTTTATGTATTCATGTCAACAGCTTTATAAATTCATTTAAGATTTTCTATAGACAGTTTACTTATTTTTATGATAAATAGAATTACAATTTCTTGATATTACAACTATGCAAACATAATTTTATATAGCAATTATACAAACATAATATTAAAAGTAGCTTCTATATATATATATATATATATATATATATATATATATATATATATATATATATATATATATATATATACACTACTCGCCATTAAAATTGCTACACCAGGAAGAAATGCAGATAACAAAATGATATTTATTGGACAAATATAATTTACTAGAAATAACAAGTGATTAAATTTTCAAAAAATTTGGCTGGATAGATCCTGAGAAATCAGTACCCAGAAATCAGTACCTCTGGCAGTAATAACAGCAGTTATACGCCAGAGCTTTGAGTCAAACAGAAATTGGATTGCATGTACAGGTACAGATGCCCATGCAACTTCAACACGATGCCACAGTTTATCAACCGTAGTCACTGGCGTTTGGTGACGAGCCAGTCGCTCGGCAACCAACTCGCATTAGTGCCAAACCTTAATTTCCAAATAATTATGGAAGGAATGCATGTGTTTTAAGTCAACAAAATAAGTTTTCTGTTAGCAGACGTGGTGGCTGAGTCGGTAAGGTGATGAATTGCTAATCCTTTGGGCTCATACCGCGTGGCTATGAACCCCATCTTCACCGAGTATATATGTATCTCGAATTTTTTCTGCGATTGTTTTAGTGAAGAGCTATTTTCATCCAAAAAAATATACGATGAATATAGTGGCATTTTGAGAAAGTTACATAATTTTCTCAAAATGCTATTAGGAGGTTGTCTGATTAACCCTTCTTTGCATAATGGTGGAAATTTCCATCATAACCTATAATGCCCAAAAATTATATAAAAGAAGTTCACTTTAAGTTGATCGTGTTTGGATACCTTTTTAATGTCCATTGCATAAAAAGAAACATAGCTGTCAAAAATAAACAAGTGTCATTATCAGTGAAACGAGCTTTAAGTTGTCTCATTCCGCTGTTTGTTGTAGTTGCAATAAACGTATGATTTCGTTTATAATTTTGTTTTATTATATTAGAGTTTCTATTGCTAAAAAGTTGAAAATGAGTGGAAGAAAGGTTTGTAACACGTGTTACTGTTAGTTTCCTCTTTTATTTCTATTTAGTACTAAGCTAATGATCTAACTTTGGATGATGATAGAAATTTTTAGCACATTGTTTTTTGCTAAATTTATACTATAAATATAAACTAAGATTTTTTTAACCATTTTTCCTTTAATTTTGAACATGAATTATATCAACTTGATTTATTTCACCAATATAGAAAAAATCATGCAAAGAAGGGTTAAAAGATTGTCGAAGAAAGAAGGCGTTGGACTGCTAATCCATTGAGCTCTGTCTGCGTGGGTTCCAATCACATCCTCGTCGAATACTTATGCATCTCACATTTTTTCTGCATATGGGTAAGTGAAGACTATTCTTTTTCAAATAATTCTACAAGGAATACAATAATAATTTGAGAAAATATCATATGTCACGCATTTATTGATGAGGTGGCTGACTGGTTAAAGCTACGGACTACTAATCCATTGGGCTCCAATCGTGCCCGCGTGGATTTGAATTCCATCCTCTTGAAGTATATGCTTATCTCACATTCTAACAGTAATCATGTTAATAAACGTTTGTCTTTTTCAAACGAATTACAGGAAGGATGCAGAAGTATTTTGAGTCAACAACATAAGTTACGAATCTGATGACAAGGTGGTTCAGTATTTAAAGCGATGGACTGTTGATCTTTTGGGCCATTCATGCGTGAGTCAGATTACTATTCTCGTTGAGTACATATTTATCTTACATTCTGTCAGCAATCGCGTTATTTTTTTAATTTATTCTCTCACATAAGTCTCAAAAATTAATGAGATACAGATTTGTGAGGTTTTGTTGACAACAAAAGATTATATTTATAAAATGATATAACTATTATTGTCTTCCCATAAAATTATTCATACATTTTTTTTTTTTATAATTCTTTGGTTTGATTAATGATCCTCTTACATTCTGCAGTATTTCTTAAACATTTACAGCTATTCCCGTATTTTTTTCTTTTGTTTAAATGAAAATTATTTTTATGACTTTTTAATCACTGCATAACGACTAGTTTGACACTGTTTAGTGGACAGCTGTTGTAAGAGATTTTAAACATTACGTTTTACCTTCCGTAGGATTTTCATAGAAAGTGAGCCGTATACGCTTGTCGCGAGAGATAAAAAAATCCGGAGAAATCATTCATTCATTTTTCTTACTCATTGTCGAATCCCATCCTCGTCAAGTACAAATACACTGCTCAAAACAATTAAAGGATATTGCGGTTTTAGGTGGATCTTGTGGCTGGGAAACATTTTAGCTGATTGATACAGGGTCAACAGATGTAGTAGGTTATATGAGAATAAGTTATACATGTTTGGCAGAAAAAAATGCATTTTATTGCGTATTTGAATACAAAAGGAAAAAAACATAATTTGTGCATATGAGAAAAAAAAGAATAAAAAAAGGTGTTTTCTTCAAAGGAAATCATTTTTAGTAGGGGGTATGGTTTCCACTGACGACCAGCAACGTTGAACACCTTTGAGGCATGGAGTCAATGAGGCTATTAATCACGAGTTGAGGTATGGTGTCCCACTTTTCCAGAAGAGCTCTTTCCAGTTCTTGGAGAATTTGGGGGGGGGGGGTTGGTGGCCAGCAATTCGTCTTCCTAGAGAATCCCAAAGTGCTCTATTGGATTCATGTCAGGAGAACACGTTGGCCATTCCAGTCGTACGATTCCTTCCTTAAAAAGGAAATCCTCCACCACGTTATCACGATGTGGCAGGCAGTTATCGTCCATTAAAATGAAGTCATCTCCGATTGCTGCAGCGTAAGGGACTACAATAGGTCTGAGGATCTCATCCCTATATCGGCGACCAATCAGAAGTCCATCTCGAATGATATAGAGGTCTGTGTGCCCGTCAATGGACCATGCCTATTTCTGATCCCAAAATATGATCTTTTCTTCCAATAATAGTCACATGTCAATAAACCATAATACAAATCAAATTCCTAATATTAAAATCAATTCCATATTTTACGTTAAATTACCTTTTATTTTTGCATGTTACCGAATTTTATCACAAATTTTGAAAAACGTTGATATTCCGCTATATTTTTATAGCATTATTCGAAATCTAAGAGGCTTCTGAAGGCCATCCTAAATAATTTATGCCATATTATATTTTTAATTTCATCTTTCAAACTATTTCTTAATTAGTCACATCGCATTTTTTAGAATAGTAACAAATGATTGGCTAAGTGATGCATTATGCACACAAAATACTTATGCAAACCGATTATATTTATATACTTATTTATAATAATGATATATTTTGAACAAAGCTCATAGAGCCTGGATGAATTCTGCCCCCCGATAATACCTGTTTTCTTTCAATTTTCATAGAAATTCATTTGGATGGAGAACTACTTTTCCTAATCATTGACTGACACATTGGCTTTTTTAAAAAGGAAGAAGTAAGTGGTAAAATTAGCATTTAAATTTGTTAACTATTTACACATTCTTTTTAAACTTAAAAAAAAATTTTTTTTTTCTCTAAACAATACTTTTAATTAGTAATAGGAATAAAACTTTTTTAAAAGAAAAATAGCACTTTAGGCACCAAGAAATTTGTTTCTCCGTTAAAGCAGTCAGCATGTTAGAAAAAATGCCTGTTCTAGATTAAAAAAAAGTTAAAATAAAATGCTAATAAGGCGAAATAACTAAAATCTGATTTTAGGAGGACTAGGAAAGTATAATTGAAGCTTTAATGGATAATATAATACATGTTTTGCTTATTGATATTAGAAACGAACTTTTCAAAGTTTCATTTAATGTGAAGTTCTGAATTTTAAATTTCCTTCTTTTCATTTAAAAAATATATTATTATATATTAATTATATATAATATTAATTAATATTATATATAAATTTAACAAATAAAAAAATTTAAATGCTTATTTTCAATATTTCAAAAAAGTTTAAAACTCAGAAAAGTTTTTCACAACTACACACATATTATAAATTATTTATTAGAAAAACGAAAACACCACAAATTTGTTTTACATTTACTTCTTTTCTCACCTTTTGATTGTTTTTGTTTGTATAAAAAAATTTGTTCCGATTTTATAGTAAGGAAAAGTATGTGTCTATTTAAAATTCAGATAAGCTTTTTGGCTTTGGTTTTAAATTTGAATTTCTTACATTTATTATTTCTTTTAGTTAGGCTAGCCAGATTTCTGAAATGTTCAACCGGGACACCAGTATTCTCCCCAGCTCAGCGGGTATTCAAGGGCACACACATTGGCAGGTTTTTAAGAGGGTAGTTTATTCTCAAAATCTATGAATAAATGGTTACTGAATAGGACCTTAAACCAGGGCTAAATATCAATGACAAATTTAAGCCCAATTATTTCTTACATATTAAAATGTAATGGTTACTTAAGTAACAAGAAGCACTTTAAATGAGGAATAAATATTTGAACAATATTTACGTGTATTTTATATTGCTGAAGTAAGAAGAAATACTAAATGAAGTAAAATTTAAACAATATTTTCATGTATTTTTCATTGTGGCTAGGATTTTTAAGAAAGTCACAATTTTGGTTTTATTCTTAATATAAAAGTCTTCACAAGTTAATCCAATATTAATTTTGGGTGTCATCTAGCCTTTAACCGTTGATTTCTTCATCAAATCCCTATCATCAATCCATGCGTTGTTCATGAAAGAAAATACTATCTCAACTAATGTAGATGTCTCAGTTGATCAGATTGGAAGCAGCTGCAATGTGATTCTCTTTAAAGGGACAAAACAGCTTGAACCACTTTTCTTCAATTAACATACACACATCTCTGGTAGTCTTTTCTTGATTCCACTGTGTACAATTTGACTGCAAACACTCCTGATCAAGTACAACTTCCAAAAGAGCTGATAATTGTTTATTTTCTTATTGATTACATCAATACTTATTATTTCAGCAGAAGTTTCAGCGTTTTCGCAATAAAAAGCATTTTTCTTTTTGGTCAGATTGACCCATAAAACAGTTCTGCGTTTTTAAAACTATTTTCCAAAAATTTCAAATATACAGAATGAAATCAACCAAAATAATGGTCGAGATTTAACTTTTAAACTTTTCTGTGTTCATCTATACATTAAATTTCATTTTTACCGGAACGTGAAGTAAACCGATCGGGACACTGAACTTTTGTCGGAAAACAGGAAGCTTGCGCAAGCGTATTTTTAATGAAAGAGACTGCATTAATTTGAATATAAACTCAAGAGATGAAGCAATGTCATAACAAAATCTATTAGATTACATAATTACTAATGAAATTATTACATTAATAAAATAAAGAAAAACCTTTATTTATACGAAGTTTTAAGAAATGTGTTTTTAAAAATATTTGAAAGTTGCACTGAGAGATTTTATTCCTTTCGGTTTTGGTTTTTATTCAAAAAATAAAAAATTTGAATACATTTGCCGCACTGAATCTCAAATATTAATGTCGTTTGAAATATTGTCGATTATTATAAATTACTATATCAATTTTATTAAGAATGAACTTGAAAAACTGTCTTTAAAATATTTCAATATTTTCTCCAAATGTAAAAGATAATTTCTATATATATAAAAACTGTATTGGTAAAAGGAATTTTTTTTTTTTTTTTTTTTTTTTTTTTGTCGTAATGCTTTCTCACAGCACAAAGTAAATGGGATAATTACCTTAATAACATGAAATAATAGCAAATGAGTACACTAGATGTCGCTACCAAATAATTTGTTTCTAAAAAAATTATATCTACGCAGTTGGAAGTTGATATACAACCAACATCTCAAACAAATACGTTTCATGTAAAAAATGTTTTTCATTATAGACAATTCACAGTAATCAAATTGTTGTTTATGTGCTAACACTTGATTAAATTTATTCATGTTATTTCAAAATAAAATTTGGAAACTAGATAAAATGACTCCTGCAAAATGTTTTAACTTAAGAAACAAAGATTAGCAGCAAAACACAGCATATCTTTATCAGATTTATACGAAGAGAAAATTTCCGAAATTGTGTGGGAACATTTATTAAAAAAAATTATTGCAAGAGAATAAATTTTATTTTATAAAATAAATTAAAAACACTGCTGTATAAAAAAAAAATTATTGCTTATTTTATCACAACTTTTAATAATGCTTCACCTTTTTCATTGTTACGGAATCAAACTGAAAATTAACAAACTAATTGGTAATTTCCAAAGTTTAACACTTACGGTTCAACACCTTAGTTCATTTTTAATGAAAAATTCTTAATGCAGAAAAGCTTTAACTCAAAAGGCATTTATTTTTATTGACGTGAAAATCGGTTTAGTTTGTCTATCAAAGGTAATTTTTTTTGCCCATAAGGACTAATTAGACTAAATTCAAGCTTGGAAAGTTCTTTCTACGTATACAAAGATTAAGTGGTTGTTAGTATTAGCGATAATTTTATTAGAAAAGTAGAATAATGATATCTACAGAAAAGCTTGGAGATTTCTTCAAAGTCAGAATGTAAACTAAACAAATTGTTTTAATGCTATCAACATTTATATTTATGTTCCCATAGTATCTCTAAATTTTGGAAACACTTGAAATGCACAGAATAAATAAAATGTCTTTAAAATAAAATTTGGTCTTTGAAGAAGAGTTAGGGGAAAAAAATTTAACTACTTTTCCTAATTTTTTCAAAAATATAAATGTATAAAAGTGTTTTATTTTTGGCATTTGCTCTTTCCATCTTAATTTTTTAAAAAAATGAAAATTTTTATCATGAATGATTTTAAAATGATGTAGAAAAACACTAACTACTTATAATTTCGAAAAATCTTGCAAAAAAATATAAACAATTTAAAGGAAAAACTAAAAAGATGTAGGATATGAAACATATATTATAAATGTACGTTTCCAGTGAATATTCATAGAAAAATAAGGCACAGATAATATTTAAAATGTTTTTACTAATTTTTTTTTTTTTTTTTACATAAAATTTTTTTAATGCAAATAATGCTCTGTACAATATCACATATACAAATCTAAAAATATTATACACTATCAAATGAGAAATGTCAATAAATACATGCAACACATTTTAAATAGCACATTTTACAATTTAAATCACTTTCAAAAGCATTTATATAGCACAGAAATAGGAACATCACCCTGCATCTTGTCATGATGTCTCTAAAAGAATAGGGGAAAAAAAAAAGATTCAATATAGATTTCACAAAGAAATTTTATTTACATTTATCTCAAATATAATAAATTTATTTATATTTATTTTAAAATGCATAAAAATACACGCATTTAAAAAAAATAAGTTCGTAAATATTTCGGCAAAATTATACTTACTTTTTTATGAACATATTTATTTTAGACTAATTTAATACAAAATAGAGTAATTTAATATTTTTGAAACAACTGACTGATTAACTATTATAGTAGGCTGGAAAATTCATTCTTTTTTGGTCGATGACTTTAGTGTTCGATTTCTAACTCAGTATCGATCATACAATTTCAGATTTACGTTCGTTAGAAAGACTCACCTTTCGCACTAAAAAATATTTTGTTGTTTTTTATTTGGTTCATTCGGTTATAAGGTAGAAGGTGTTAAAATGGAAGTCAAAATAGGAAATGCATTACACTCAGTTTTTCTTTGAGAAAGGTGTAAATAAAGTCAGGCTATTGAAAATCGGGAATGGTGTTTATGGTCTCGTTACTGTAACACAGCCAATTACGTGTAATTTAGGTTCCATTCATGTATATTTGATGTTAAAGATGCAACCCGTTTAGGTCATCCCATTGTCGAAAATATGAATAACATCACAAAAACATCCCACGTTGACCAGCATGTTAGCAATCCAGAAGTGTCAGCCACAAATAATCTGCACAAAGCTAATCAAAAACATGTAAATAAAGCCTTGAATTTCATGTAAAAATACTGTGGATTTCTTTTTCTCATATATATATATATATATATATATATATATATATATATATATATATACTTCCTTTTTTATATCGCAATTTGTAATGCATTTTTATTTCTAAGATGATCTATTTAATTATTTAAATGACAGAATATAACTGATAAATAAATATTTATTAAAACTATAAATGATAAATAAAACTGATATTTTAAATATAAAAATAAAGAAAAATCATAACCCTTCATACGAAACAAATGAGGAATTGCAGAATATAGATAAAAATTAATATCACAAATATTTGAATCGTAATTTAGTAGGAAAAAGTAATTATTTTCAATTAAATACAATAAAAATATGAATCAAATTTTAATGATGCCAGGATTCTTCCAGTTAAGAGATGATATAACCATTAAACATATATACTAATTACATCTCTTAAACTCTCTTGGGATTTATTTTAGTACAAACCTTTTATAAAACTACAAAATTTAAAGCTCTTGGCTTCTATTCAAAATTATTTGTCATTTTATATTTTTTCCTTCAAAAATTAAACTTCATAATTTGACTCAAAAAAATTATATTTTTCAGTTACAAAAGCATTCGATTTGATAAGTGAAAAGCTTATTTTAACAATTCATGGGCTCAATATTGATACTCGTAATGTGTGGTTATAGGAATTCACTTTAAACAATAGTTCTTAATCGAATTCATCACTCAGTGAAAGCAACCACCGAATGACCAACTAACCATAAATAGCAATGAGTCATGTCCTTTAGGATTGCAAATAACCTTTTATCCAAATTTATTAGATGCTTACCTGAACTAGGAAACTTGTTTTAACGTCGAGAGTAAAAAAAAAATAATATAAAATAAAATAAAATAAAAATTCAATATTTATTTAAAAATAATAAACAACTTAAAATCATCTTTTTCTGAAGTCCTTCTAATTGACACACGTGAAGTATAAAAATTTAATTCTAGTTCAAAATAGCAAAGCTCTTTAATAAATGTAACAAAATATTCGATTTTTTAAAATTAAATAAATGCAAATTAAGGTAATTCAGATAAGTTAACTGTATTTATCTCAACAATCAATTCAGGCAACAGCAAAAATAATTTATTTTCGTTGCTATACATGTGATAATTGATAAATCCTTTTCCTACCTTTGTAATAACAGAAATAATGAATTTTATTTCTGTTAAATCGATAGCAAATGTTAAATATAAATACTGTATCTGTGTGGAACAGAGAATAAATTGAAATTACTTACACAGAATATTACATCATTGCAGCCACTTCAGGGTCACAGGATAAAGCCTCCAAGTGTTGAATTTGTACTCTGCGATGACCAGATACCCGAAGAGAATGGACGGAGCCACCAGATTTAGAAGATCCCACGGACCTGCTGGACCTCAAGCTCCGACGGTCACTCTTGTGTCGATCCTGGTTTCTCGGCGGTGAGAAGGTCAGTTTATTGGAAGTCAACCATTTGTGCTGCAGGGCCACTTCGGCAGTGGGACGATTGACAGGGTCAGTCTGCAATAGCTGGTGCACGAACAGCTTTGATTCTTCAGATAAATCTCGCCAAATCTAAGAAGCAATCACATTTAGAACTTAATATTTTCACACAAGACGAAATTTTTAAATTCACAAACACACAAAGTATTTAAAAAAAAAAAACACACACACACACACAAACACATTAGATTTAAAAGTTATGTAATTAATGAATTTTAAAAAAGGAAAGTAAATATATTTCCAGAAAGCAAATATTATATTTTTATTGCTTGCTTCATAAATTTAAAAGTAATTTAATTTGGTACACGTGTAAAATAAATATTGTCTTGACCAGAAAAAAAAAAAAAAAACTATACGATTTTTAACCAACAATAGAAAACTATGCCTGCCAAACACATGGTTGTTGTTACTCTGATAAACCATTTGTATTTTTAACAAGAATTCTATTCTGATAATTATTTCTCTGCTTTACACCAGTAAATGATGAAAAAAATTTGAAGTTTTCAATTTAAATAGCTTTTTTCCAGCAATTGAAAGAATAAATTTAATTAAACTTCAGTTATTTTTTAAAATAAATGGTCCAACAAATTTTTTAAACTCATATTCTAAAAGATATTCATTTCAACATTTTTTAAACATCAACTTTTTCTTCTCAGTAAAAATGCGCTGGGAAACTGAGATGAACATAAATGGAACTGGCGAACAATATAAAGCGGTTTGGTGCCAATTTAGAGGAATTTTCGCGAACTTTCCAAGTTGACGAGATTTTACATTTGTACCATTAATTCAAAAATTTATTCATCAGTAACTGAAGAGTAAAAGATAAAATCTTTTCAAGCACATTAACTTTTAATATCTAAAACACATATTTTTAGACATATAAGATCAGGTGCTAATTTTTCTCCAGAAATCACACACATATCTGTGATTCTCAGATAATATGAAAGACTTATATATATATGGTTTCCCATTATTATAAATGCGTTTACTAACTTTAATTCTCAGTCTATAGTTATTAATAAATGACACTTTTATATGGGAACGTTTAGGATATTAATAAATCTCTAATAATAATTCTGCATCCAAGAACGAAATATATTATGATGATAATTCTTCATGTATCAACTTTTTTCATTTCAACTTACATATCACGTTCTAAAGAGAAAAAGAAAAGGTCAAAAGATCAAAAAATAGAACATATAAACGAGTGGAAACAACCCTGCCCAAACGAAGGAAACCAACTCTTATCTGATGAATTTTGTCTAACAACCTACTGTTTGTGTCATAACACTAAATAAAGGGAGAAGGAAAATCTGGACTACATGGTGCAGCAAGGAAAAAAACAAAAGTAAACAAGTTGCACAGAAGTCTCGTTCTTTTTGCCAAAGCTTAAATTCGTGAGTT
>JAPDSC010054520.1:219753-240625 GCA_026290005.1 Latrodectus geometricus
CCCCCCTCTATTTTTTTAAAGACGTTAGGAACTATTGTTCTATTGTTGTCTAATTGTTTATTCTAAAGTATGCTTATATAAATAAATTTGAATGACACACTTCTCATTGTTCTCTGTTCTTTTTAATAACTAAATATTCATTTTAATAACAAGTTTTTATTTCACTCTTTCTAGAATTAAACTGAAAAAAAATTTAACTCATTTTTGCATTCTTTATTTTTCTCATTTTACTTTGGCCATTTTTAATATTCTAGAGTATTTTTAAACGCAGAAACACTTTTTACAATATATGTTTTTCCTATTTGTCGTATTTAATTTATTGGTAAATGGATTACTTATTTAATTTTCAACAAAATTAATTTCTTAATCGTTTAAAGTTTTGTAATTTAATTAGGTTTGTTTTTCGCTCAACAATCATTTTTAGTGCACGAGGTCTAATTAGAACCTTTATAAACTTTAAGAAACCTGCTCATAGGTTAAATGAAAAATAACGCGAACAGTACAACTCAGCACGTTCATTAATTTATCTTAAGAATAATAAGAAAAGAAAATCAAACACAATTTTCCTACATTTCCTTACGAAAAGAGAGTTTATCATTCTTATAAATAAACAGCAAAATACATTTACATTAAACCAAATATAAAAACTAATTTTTTGGCATACAATGTAACTGTAATATAATAGAAAAATGTTAAATAATTTTAAAATAGAGATTTAAATAACATTAAATTATAATAAAATCCTTATCACTCAGTTAATTTATATGATTTTACATAACTCATAACTAAAACTCAATTTGTCAATTCTTTATAAAAGTTTATTGCTATAATTAATTTATCCTATCGTTTATCCATTTGACTTGATACTATAGTACTAAAACTATGTAATAATGAAGCAATACATGAAATATACCAGCAATATTAGAAATTAATTGACTCCTTTGATTCATTGAGATAAATTTCTGAAATACTTTAAATTTAATATTTATATAAAATATTGAATTCTTCTTTTCACACATAATGGTATAAAGTGTTGATGAAATCGCTAACGTCAGTTTTACATAAGCGGGTTAGGTTTTTATGCACGTCTATTCCACCGGCACAAATAGTGTAAAATGGAATATAAATCATACCGAACATTCAATCCCAAATGAGTTGATATTGATGTGGTGCTTTTGCTTGTATGTCTACAAGTGGGTGCTAGGGAGTCTTCCGAATTTCCAATCTTGTGACACGTGAATTCGGTTCACTATGTATGAAAAATGTTCTTCAAAGGCAATTTACGTGGTGTTTATTAAAATGCCTTACACCAGCTTCAGGCCATTAGATTGTCCATAAGGCAGTCTGTCGCTCAAAGGTCATTTTTTGCACACAAGGGCTAATTAGGCCGGGACCTATACATTTCACATAGTATCAAATCAAGAGATGGGAATCGAATCCACGAACTATTAAAGCCAAGACATATAAGAGGACTAACAATTCGGCTGCCAGCTCAATGGCCAACAACTCAGCGCGAAACATTCCTCTACCTTTTACAATGCAGATTTAATTTAAAATTATAACTATAGTTAATTAAAGAAATGGCAGAAATTGAGTGAGATTGAAATGTATGTATGTTACTGTATGTGAGTTGAAATTGAAATATGAAAAAATACGTATTATTGTATATTTATCCAAGGATGGTTGAAACATATTCATTCATTTTGTTTGGAATTGTAAATCGCTCTTTCAAATCAATTACTAAACTGTTTACTAGTGAAACTTTTTTTCTACTGTTATGCGTCCTTCAAGAAACGAATACTCTTCACTGAATAAAAATATCCTGATTTATCCCAGAAGTGGGTTTAAAAAAATAGCATGAAATTGGTTATTCTTGGAAGAAAAGTGGCCGCTAGGCTCTTCAGAGGGGCCCGCTTATTTCTCCTCAAGCAGCAGATATATTTAAAAAAAAATGTCTACTAGTCACAAATATATTGATGAACTTCCCCTTTACCCTCCATCCTGTGAAAAGAAACTGGAAGAGCTTCCGAAAAGCAGATAAGATTCCCTTCTTAGCACAATAAGGCCTCTCACACTGGCGAGACACGCCCCAGAGTGTCATCTGTTTACGTTAGGGGCCTACAAGACACTTCAAAATGTATTTTCTTAAGACCCTTGAGAGAGAAAAACAGAAATCGTTGCTCTGTTGCGTTTCCGCAGCCCACGTCTGCCTGTCGATAGACGAATGCATCTGGCAAAGGCCACTTCGATGTTTGCATTGGTGAGTGCCCACTTGGCAAGCTCTCGGGATACAAAAAGCCTGCTTTTTGTGGATGTGGATTGGTTGTCGCAGGTGAACTCCTGCCACAGCGGAGGCTTTTGTTTCTCTAACACAAGGGTGCTCATGCAAACGTTAAATAGGCTCTTAGAGTATGACGTAAAGAGTCTTATTGAATATCGAGAGGCTGTTTAGTCGAAATGTGTGAGTTAAAGACACAATTTTATTTTTATCTTCTCATTTTAATCTTTATCCTCACAGAAGTAGAAACTTTAACTATGATTTTACACGAATTTAAATTTACGAACTATAGTTCAAACATTAAGTAAAAAATAAAACATTAACAAGGTTCTCATTATAAACAAAAGAGCATTTTAGACAAATCTTTGCCTTTGCAAATAAGTTAAAAAAAAAAAAAGTGTCGTTAAAATTTAATTCCAATTATATATATTACTTTTGACACAGCCAAACAAGAAACAGAGCGAAAATTTTTGTATTTAAGTATATAAAAATTATATATTTTTGTATTTAAATACATAAAATTAACTCTTGAAACTTTTCATTAACTAATTAGTTGAAAATTATTCACAAGAGAACTAGCGTCAAGCGCCAAGTCCTAGTTTCAGATCAAATGTGAATTTAATTCATAAATAATTTACACCAAACAAATTAGCTCTGCTAGAACCATGAGGTTAGTTCCAACAAGAAATGAGGGGGAAAGGATTGGAAAATTGATGCTTTTTAATATTTAACTTTCGTCAACATAATAATTCTCGACCCCAACCTAAGAAAAATCTTTAACAACTATGACCTTGATATATTCTAATTGTTCATTGCAAAACACTTTTTTGTGTTAATGCTCTGATAATAACTTATAGTCACAAGAGAATATTCAAATAAAAATTCTATTAACGTTCAAATAATTGTTATCAAAGAATAATAATCAATTCAACTGAATATAATTCTGAGATATACCAGATTAATTTATTAATAACTATAATACATTGTTAAGTCTAATAGGGTGCATAAAATGAAAAATGACCAACTTTTTTAATCATCTAATTATATGATGCCAACCGTTTTCTAATTTATACAGCAGACGAATTCTAGTAAATACTAGTAATAAACTGGTAATTCTAGTAAATACTAGTAATAAATATTACATTTCCTTGAGATGATCCTTCAAAATTAAATCCATAAATTTTCTTGATTACAAACCAAATGATTCTCCATCTCATGTTTAAAGAACAGGGAACTTTAACACGATCACAGAATAACAAATTTACGAGCTATAAATACAATGCGTCAGTATAAACGCGAATATCAAAAGAACAGGTGTAGAAAACTTTAGTGATCTGGTTATAAGAGCTTCAAAGTTTTCATTTACCATGAATCCAGTATTTTAAAAATCAAGTCTTTCTTCTTCTGACTACCAAGGTGTTTAAATTGATATTATATTCAGCAGTGGAAATTTTAAAAAAGTATTAGAACACAGATTTACGATCCTCTAAAAGAAATTAAACATGCTATTATGATTTAAGTTTAACTTTAATCGTGCCACAAAAAAAAAAAATGTTACCATGAATATAATAATTTCTTTTTTTTTCCCTCTACATTCCGTCTCTCGGTATATTTATTTCAAATTTTCATTGAGAAGAAATTGAAGTAACACAAAGGAGCTTCATGGTAATTTTATATATCATTTAAAAAATAAACTTTTACACATTCATCGCAGACCGCGCTTCCCCAGGCACACATTTCAGATTTCGAACATTCAATTTATTTTCCATTTACTTTTTCACTCGCGCTCATTCAAATATTCACGTTGGAGGCAAGCCAAGATATGAAATGAGGAACTTGCGGCTTACCGACGGCATGAAAGTACTCTACAGTGCAAGCTAATTTTTTCCGCCATTAGAGGTCACACCCAACAGATACTCGCTTGATTTCCTTAACTAGAAATTGTAAAACGAGTTCTACAATTGTGTGAAATATTAATTTTAAATTAAGATTAGTCTTAAAATGTTTATACTTTTCCTCCGCTTAAAAAAAATCATTGGAAATTGATAGTTGAAACAAATAATCATAAAAAAACTTTAAATCTGTTAAAAACATTAACAAGTATAATATCTGTTACTGTTTTTAACAGCTATGAAATGTAACAGGTATGATACCTGTTATAATAATGATTCATAGTTGTTACAATAGTAACTTTTACAATATATAATGAAATGAAAAATGCAGGGTATCTGACAGGACATGCTTTCACTAGAAATGTTCATAATTCAACTTATATTTGATAAATAAAGAGGATACATACAGTAACAGATGCAAAATTTGTTTTGACTATTAAATGGAACTATTCTACATGAATTTCACAGAGAATATCTAATCGATACTTTTTCTCCAAATATCCTTTCGCATCTGTCTCACTGGGGCAATTCTCATCTGTTCCAAAGAAAACACTTTGGTAGCGCCTCCATAACATACTCTCACAGGAAAATATTTAGAGTAATCTCAAGCAGACATAGTACCGAATTACTTCTAATTTATCACTATTAATTTTTAAACCTTTTAGCACTAATAAATATTAAACGTATATTTCAATCCAAATTAACTTGCTTAAATTTTCGTTTGCATTTGACCAACTAATCTTCAATCTCACACATAACAGATTAACCTAAATTGTTCAGTATGTTCTTTATAAGTGTTTCCAATTCAGATCGATCAACTTTGTATAATGGAAAACTAATATTTTGGCACCATTTAAATGACCGTAAATTGTAAAGCGTAGTTTCAAATTTTCTAATATATATATTCAGATAATACTAATAATTCAGATCATTAAAGGTCATTCGGAACAATTTTTAATTATTCCAAATTACTTCAGAATGTAATAGAACAATGTGGAATTAACTGTGTTTTTCCTTGTTTGTAAAAGTGACACACAAATAAGTTCAAGTAAAAAAAAAGGGGGGGGGGGCGAGAGAGCAGTGATTTTTCGGTACCTTAAGGCATTGTGAAGATTTCGTCGATAGCAGTTAGCGGGAAATGAACTGAAACGTGTTCTGACTGTCGCAACAAGTGTGCAGAACATATGGATATGCAATAGACAAATGAGCCGACTATTCGTCCATTCATAAAAGAATAAAGACTAGTAGTTTTCCAGATTGAAATAAGAACTGTTAAAATTCCTTTCAGAATTGCAAAAAATCAGAAAACAGCACCCAGATGTAATGAATTTTCTTAAGTTTGATTCAAAATTAAAGTTAGCGAGATTAGATTTTTTTTTATCGGTGAATATTTAAAATAAGAATCATTGTCTTATTTTGAATATTCACTGATAAATACATTCTTGAATACGAGTCATTATAAATGAAGATAGTGCATTATTCATTGAAGTGAGAATCACTTGGAACAAGTGAACGAAATTGAACTGAGTTCTCTCTGCCAAAAATGTGTAAAGTATTTTCACTAAAATTATGCAAATTAATATTTTCCTGCAATTTATTTCTGATTAATATTTTAGTTCTAATTTACTATATTTATGGGATTTAACTCTGCAATGATTAATGAGTAAAAAATATGATTCACAAAATTTTTTGTTGTCTGAATAATTCCCGTACAAATCACACACAAATTTTAAGAGAGAACTTTAACTTTAATACTTTAAATTTCGATCTTTTTACATTCTTTAATCATCGTAAAGCAATTAATCAAATTTTAAAAGAAATTATTTAAAAATTACATTTCAAAGGAAAGTTATTCGAATTCCTCTACGGAAAGATATAAGCCAAAAATGGTGGTTGATTCGTTCGTTTATTTCCCCGCATCGTGGTCCAAATGCTAATTTTTTATGCATTCGCTGAACGATAAACGCTTATATTAATTACTTTTAAAGTGTAGAATGAACTGATAAAGGAAGGGATTTCCAGAAAATCGAGGAAGAAAAATGTTTACACATAAAAGCATTTTATTCATATCTTCGTGTAAGAAAGTTGCCACACTTTTTTATGCTGTTAATAAATAAGTCTGTAGATAGAAAAGAATGGGATGTTAAATTCGATTAGTAATAACAGTGAAATTAAACACTATATCCAGAGTGAATATTTTTTCTCTTAGTTAGATAATATTATAAATAGTAATTAAATAGTTTAAAATACAAGAGAACAAATTTAAAATATTATAAAAAGTTGAAAAAATGTAAAAATTCATTAGTTTTAAATAAAAATTCATGATGGTATAGAAAAATTTTCTACTATTAACAAACATGGAATAGTCTTCATAATTTTTAACTGGACTAAAAAGCTATTAAAGAAATAATATTAGAAAACATTTTCATCGGATATTAATAAAAATAAAAAGTTAACGATCACTTTTCAAGAAAAATCTGTATATGTATAATATTCTTCTATTCGAGTTGAGTAATCGTGTAACTGAAATAATCCTGTAAAATCTGAAAGAATTGTCAAACATGTGCAACTATTAATATTCAATCGTGCAGTTTCAGCAATACAATCTAAGGAAAAAATAAATCACTTATATGAATATACTAGACTTTAAATCAAAATTATTATTAAATGTTTATAACATCTCGAATGCTCATTTATCGTGAATAAAAATTTTTAAAGAATAAAACATAAAGCAAACCAAAAAAAAGCATTAAACTATGCTAAAAATACAAGAGTATAAACGCATCAAATCATGTTTCACATCAGAATAAATGCTTAAGAAACTATCAATTTTTTACGGTAAAATAAAACAGCTGTTAACAGATTCCAATTGGGTGAATGGTTATAAAGCTATTGCCGACAAGAAGTTATACTTCAATAAAAAAATTTTTTTACTGCCAATAGAATAAAATGATTGAACTGGACCTAACTTATCAAGTTATCAATTTGATCGGGCCCACGCAACAAACGAAAACTGAGGGAGATCGACGCCAAGTGTATAAATTCTAAGATTACGATGGAATGAAAAAATTGCCACAAGTAATGCGAAGATTAAAACTGTCGTACGGACGGCAGACCTATCATTCTTTATTTGAAAGCTGCACTCATAAACGCTACTTTTTTTTATTTCTTCCTGGACTTGAAATGCATTGAAGCAGTGTGTGACCATCGTAGAAAATAGCATGCCTTCAATATTTATTCGGAAATGTCATCGCTTGAATGTATATTTTACTCATTTATAATGCAGTAAAATCTCATTTATTTTCAAGATACCACTATCAAGAATACAATCAATAGAATAACTTTTTAGTATTTGATTAAAAGTAGAATAAGAATTCATTGGCAGAAGAATTTAATGCATTGCGAACATTTCACACATTAAAAATAAGGAACAGTTATTATAAAATATATATTTTTTTATCTCGCCTAATATTTAACATAGAAATAAAACAATAATTATGATACGATGTATTTATTTCATAAGAATGCATCAAAATTCATGCTTGTTCGCACAATTTATGGAATAGATATTAGACCTATCGTTAAGTTTTATTAAATCAATTTTTAATTCTTATTCTATTAAAGAAAATTTTCTTTGAATTGGAATTTCATTAAAAATTCTCTTTAGAAAAATAATAATTACAAGATAAACATTTTTAGTTGAAGTTTATATTTTAAATTAGAAAGTAAAAATAGGGGTGTATAACTTGTACACATCTTTTAATGCTTAAGAAACTATAAGGAATGCTTATTCAAATATAAATATTCCTTATGCGACACAATAAAACAACCTTCATTTCTAAAATTTATTTCACTTCACTTTTAAGTATAACTTCGGTTTCAAAAACAACTTAACCGATATTACACAAAAATGGCTTTTATAAATTCAAACGATATTTTAAAAACTCATTAAAAATTTAACAATAGTTTTAAGAAAAAAATGGTAGCACCAACTGCTTTGGATTAGAAAATTATTTTCGAAACTGTGTTCTATGTACAAGAGGAAGAAGATAAGGATTGTTTAGGGAATGGAGGGAGGGTCCTCAGGTTCACAGCTTATCAAAACCGTCGGAACAGCAGAATGTCTCTGAAAAACAGGGTGGGGCGCCATTCCGAGGCCTCTCTCTCGGGGAATCTGCGGAAGTAGGTTTTGTAATCAGACACCAGAGAGCAAGGGAAAGCGACAACAAAGGTCCCTTCAAGGGTCACACTCAGACAAGGTTCCCTGAACTTGTTTTTTCCTGCCGCTACACACAATCACTTGGGAGTAAAGATCCGAACGCCAATGGTGCAACATCCGTCTTATATAAATTTCGCTAGTTTCACAAAGTTCTTCATTGTGTGCATTGTAAAAAAACTTTTTGAACGCATTTTCTAATATATATAGATTTTAATTTAAAATTGTTTTGAAAAGCTTACCCTATAATCGTTTCGGCGAAATAAATATTATCTAGGGAAGCAATAGTTGTCAATTTTAAGCAGTCAGAAATTCCATACCACACACACACAATATCAAAAGCTTCCTTTTCTGCAGTTCAAATTAAACTTAGGTTGGTCTACACGGTCACTTTTTTTCAAACAAAGACTAATTCAACCGAGACCTTAAGTTTAAAGTTGGTTCTGAATAAGCATTCACGCCCAAAATGAGAATTCAATTACTCAACTATTCAAGGGAAACCAGAGTGTTACCCATTCAGCTCTTAAATGAGTCTGAAATTTATTGAATATAAAAAACTGAATCTTCTGAGTCAACACAACTTAGAAATGAAAAAAATCACGGTTTTCAATCCAAAATAATGTTGACTGGTAATTTAATATTGAGTTTTGGTAAAAAAGGAAGGAAGGGTAAGGATGATTGTGAATCGGGACCCTTACAAATGCTAATACCAATGAAGGAATAGGCGCAAGGGGGAGAAACTTCCTAGCGGCTGCTTTAGAGCATAATTGCCTTAATGACACCCCAACATCATATTTCATTCAATTTAGTTATTTCTTTGTAATTACAAATAGATAATAATCTGATAGGGACGTAAGTAACAAATAAGATACACTGAAACAAGTTTTCTTTCACTTTTTCTGAATAGGAAACTTCAGTAAGCGTATTGAAAATAAAAACATGTTCATTTGATGACTCTAGTCTTGAGCAATGCTTCTGGAGTTTTTTATTTTGTACGAAGATACACTTACCGCCGAAGTCTACGTATAAGCGATTAATGCTTGGTGTTAATGTAGCGATTCGTAAGCAAATTAAATTAAATAAGAGCATTTTAGATACCTCAAATAAAACACGTTTTAATAGTAGTTATTAACAATCATTTGAAAACAACATAAAATAAAAATTACACATAAATTAAAAAAGAGAAATCACATGCACACCAGAAGTCAGCATACACTTACAAAAATGTTCGACTTTAATCCTAATTTTCGGAAATTTAATACTTGCTTGGATAACCTTTCTTTTTAAAATATCTCTCAATCTATTTGGCATCGATTGAAGAAGTTTTTATTTTTCTTCTGAAGTTATTAAGAAGATTTTAGTATTTCTTTGGATGCTATGCGATGTCCTCTGATTCTTCGTTCAAGCAAATCTCACAAATGCTTAATGGGATTTTTGTTTGCGCAGGTATATGCAATTGGTTTGGTCATGATACAGAACCCATAACCGCACAATGCGTACAGTATGCTTTGAGTGACTTTCCCGCTGGAAGAAATTATTCAAAGTTTGCGAGCACTTTGTTTAAGGATTCCTTTTAATATGTTCAAATAATCAATTTTATTTCTTGTCGATTCAATAAACTCCAAGTTATAAACCTCATTGATTCCCATTAACCCCTAAACAATGACTTCTCCTCCACTCTATGTTTGACAATCGAAAGAAGGTTTTCTTTCTTGAGTTCTGTACTAGGTTTCCTCCAGACATATTTCCTTCCTTTCAATCCAAAGATACAGAACTTGCTTTCATCTGAAAAATTACTTTATTCCAAAAATCCAGAGTCTTATCCAAATGTTCTCTTGCAAATGCAATTCTTTTTGCTCTATTTACTGGGGAAATGTATGGTTTCTTTTATTCAACTCTAGCATGAAAATCATGCTTTTTCAATACTTTTCGAATTGTAGTTAAACTAACATTTTTTTGAAATCTCTTAGCAACACTTTTTGCTGTTTTTGATGTTGACAATCGAGGTTCTTTTTTTACAGACAGATTTCTCGAAGCGTCAGTGCAGTTGGACGGACAAGCCAGTTCTCGGTTTTGATGTTGAACACCACTTGATTTATAATTGTTAATAACATTTTGGATCGAGGAATGTCTCCTATTAACTGTCTCAACGATTGCTTTGAGTAATTTCTCCGATTTCAAAAGATTTACTATAGTATTTTTATCAATACTTATCTCTCGTTCAGCTGATATGTTTTCTAAAAAAAAAGTTCTACAGCAAAAATGCAACATTAGACTTAAACTTCGAAATCGAGGCTTGAGAAAATAAATGCACAACTAATGATCAATGAATGCTAATGTTCTTTCTGATTTTTGGCAAGGCTTTTGAATATCATTTGGCGAGTATTCTTAAATTTTGGGACAAGTTAGCTTATTTGTTTTGTTGGTTGACGTATATACGTTTCATGAATCAATTGGAGATTTAGTGCATTTTTTAACACATGAAATTAATGAATATTTTCGCATGAATAAAAAAATATGTTCTCTGTATGCAGAAATTTGGAGAAAAAGTGTACTTAGGTTAATTCAGAATTCTTTAACTAAAGAGTTAATAAGATAAAAACGTTTATAGCATCTCATCTCAACAAATTTCTCAAATCTTTATTTTTATTACAAGATCTTTAAAATGGAAAAATTCTCAATGATCATTTGATATTCGATTTTCTCTGCTTGATCACATTTAATATTCTTTAAGCTCAGTGATCATCACAAATAACCTATATACAAACATTTTCCATCGATAAATCAAAATATTGTTAATATTTTTATCTAAAAAATTGGAATATTTTTTTTTTCCTTTTAACAAATAAGGCACAAGACAATCCTTACAAGTGTGACTACTTAAAAAATATGCTGCTTATCATAAAGACAATATTTTAAAAGGAAATATTGATGAGAACTTGCTGACCAAAAGCGGGTAGTTTAAGAAGACACACTATAAATATATAAAAACTAGAAGACAAAACCATTGAATTCCAAAACACCACAACTTAGATTGATATGTAAGTTACAAGAGATGAAAATGAATTTATTCAAAAAATAAGAATTATTAATCTATTTATATATAGGTAGTAACATTTACTCAATAATCTTTACGAAAACCGGAAAAGAAAACTTATTCAGTAATGTACAAGTTATTACAAATAAAATAAAAAAGTAATACCTTGTTTAATTTCAGTCATAAAAAGAACATCAAATGTCTCTAAATCTGGAAGATGTAAATTTGCGAAAATAGTGGTAATAAATTTGAAAAATTATTATTGACGAAGAAGAAATAGTGTCGAACGGACCAACTAGTTGAAATTTTGCGAAAAAATTCTTATGACTCAAGAAACAAAATTGAAGAATCTATAGACAAATTAGAAAATTTTTGTACTCATGTCTTTATAAAGATATTAATGAGCCGGTTTGAGCTGCCGGAAAATAGATCATTTTTACTTAAGTTATACAATAAGCTATAAGGCGACTGAAGGAAACATTTGTTGAATAATTTCAACGATAAATAAACTCCCTAAAATTCACACTTTAGCAAAGATTCATTGAGTCACACGTTAGTCTTTCATTCGCAACTGACCGCGCTTTCATACTGATTCAAATACTGAAAGGACTACCTACTGGTCAAATTATCATGACTCATAATCAATTAGTAAATGGATATCAGCGCTCGTAAAATGCTTTGTGGCATTCATTCATTTCCTTAAGCTATGCAAATGAAATATATATTTAAAAAAAGACATCCATAGATTAAGACTTAATTCAATAGAACTAAATTTGTCCTAAGCTGAATGATAACGATGTGATTTAAATATTTTCATGGGGCAGAATTTATTAGGATAGGTAAGACTCTCTCTTTCTCTCTCTCACACACACACGGGTTAGTTAGCAAGTAGGTTCATTGCTCTACTGCAATTTTTCACATACGAAGACTAATTTGACAAAGACAACAGTTTAAAATGGATTCTAAAAAATTATAAACATCCATACATGAGGTAGGAGTCAAACTTACAAGCTATTAAGTGAAAGATCACTTAGATACCAGTTTAATTTACTCGTCACACGGTTGCACACATGGGCTAATTTGAATGAAATACAAAGTTTAAAATGGATTCCATCACTAAAAGCATCCACCAAAACAAAACATAAGTGAGAATCGAGCTCACAAATTGTTTGATAGAAGGCCAATGCTTTGACCATTCAGCTGGGCCAATGCTTAGGGGAGCGAAGAGAATGGTTCGTTCAAGCAATATTGAGCAATGGGAAATGGGTCTTGTACTTCAAAGTTAACAAATGAATGTGAGAATATAATCAATTTTTTTTTTATAAATATTCTTCATATTCAGTAGGTTCTTTTTGTTCTGTAAGCAGCAATAATAAAATTAATTCAGAATAGATTTGAAGTTAATGAAATTCTATCAATGATTTTGAAAAATGCATAAAATATGTAACTTATATTTAATTTAAAAATAGGCAAAATACCAAGCTTCAAACGAAAAAAAAAATTATAATTAGAGACAAAAATTTTACATTTTTATAAGAGCGTTGGGTTGTCTTATCCGTATATATAATCGTCATAGCATAGTAAACGTAAGCTTAAAAATCCTGTTTACGGTAGTCTAAAAACAACGTAGATAAAAAATTTTCAAATGAAAATTATGAATTGAAAATATTAACACGTGATTAAAGTCTAGACATAGACAAACGTGTCAGAGCACCTGGTATGTATCATAGGTTATCAGGTATTGCTCCACCACATAATACATCTGAATGTGGCAGAATTGCCTCGAAATTAGAAAACAGAGTTACAATATTGCATTTCAGTAAGGCTCCAATGTCACAAAATAAACAGAAATAACATATCGTCGACAAAACATTCACAGAATTTCCATTTTAAAATGACACTTAAATAAATATTGCACTAAAAATTTAAATAAAAAAAGATTATTCTTAAAAACTTCATTAATCTTGGCTATAAAAAAAATCAGTTAAATACAAGTGCAACAGATGATATAAACAGATTATAATGTACACATACTGTCAATAAAATTGAGTATTACATAGAAAAAAGAACAAGTAAATATGACAGATTTGCAATATATATACATGTTTACAACTAATGCTTTGACTGTCACATTAAATATTGCGCTTTTCATAATATCAAAAGTCTGCATTGCTTTTATGCAGATTATTAAATTTGTAATATGCATGAATAGTATAAAATTAAACATTTAACAATTGCTGCGGATCATAAACTATACTAGAATATTTAAATAATAACCAATATAATAAAATAAAGTATTGGGCTGATTCAATTGTGCTTATACTTTTACTATATTACAATTATTCAGTAATGTAAAACAAAATAAATTACACACACACCAAAATGAATTTCAGAACAAACATTTACTCATATGAATATAACTGAAGAATAAAATTTCTAATTAACTTCAATATTCTAATTTATTATAAACATTCAAACATTGCAGAAATATGTAAAAGACAATCAAAATAATTCCAAAACATCTTAATGAAAAAATTACTCTTTATAAAGAAATGGAATTATTAACATTAAATTGTGGTATTACTTAGCTTTCTTTAAAAATCTTCGAGTTCTATTCCAATTCAAAACATTAACAGACGGAGAAATAAATATCACTCTTAAGATTACAAGAAACATAGATTTTAAAGCTATCGTAAGCGGAACTTTATAAAATAAAAATCGATGCACTTCAAGTAATGCGCGCGGATGACATAAAGAATATATCGGACTTTATTCTTTATGTTCTTACAGTGTTAGCATAAATGATTGATTCGTTTTGAAAAGGTTGTATTATCAGAAGAACACATATGAAAGACATGAATAGAATCACAAACTCTCAAAGTTTTATTGTGTTGTCTGTCTACTATTAGAAAAGCTTACATTAACTAGTCTGGTTAGCGGTGGTCGCTATTTTAATAATAATTGCTCATTCAGTTAGATTTAAGGGATTTACAAATTAACGGTATTTATAATTAGTATTTCATGTTATTTTCATAACGTTCCGTAAGCTAGTTTAGTTTGCTAAGTGAAAACTTTCCTTCTGGCACATGTCAAAAATGAAACGTATCTTGTTTCCATGGCAACGTATTGGCACAGACAAATCGGCGAGAGCTATTTTTGTGAAACACAAACAATATTTCAGGTTACAAAACGAGTCTATCATTTTTTCCGATCGGTTGAGGTAGTACGAGTATAGTACCTATCGAAAATGAGGTAAAGCAATAAAATAGTTTTCATAAATATCCTAGTTATTCATATGTTATAGGAGTGCAACGCGCTTTCAGAAAAGTGTATGGAAAAATAACCGCCGAGCAAACAAAATATTTTGTGTAGGATCCTTTGTAGGTCCTGTTCTTGGGTGCAAAAAATGACCGTTGGTTGACAAACCAAACATACCCTATTGGAGTCTTAAGACATTGATGAATTTTACATTTTTGAATTAATCGTATCATCCCTTTTTGTAATTTTTATGTATTTTACCTCTTTTCATTTAGGTGTATTTCTGTTCAATATATTCCCATGAAATTTTACATTGTACTTAAATGACAATCTTTAAAAAGTGAGTTTATTATTTACTCGCGTAAATAATTCGGAAAACAAATGTTCATCCCGTTTTGTGGTTCTTGCAAACGATTAGAGTAACCTAAGCCCAACCGAGGAAGCGGCCGTCAGTTGCAAAAGCAATCCGTGGGTGGGGGGATGAAGAGCGGGAAGCGGTGAGGATGTAGCTGGAATCCATCAATAAAACGACACTAACTGCGGAAACGCCCTTCCAGACAAAGCGGCAACATCACCCCGACACAATTTGCACAAGAAAAAAAAAAAAAAAAAAAAGAACGGGTTGGGCAGCGAAGTAGAAAATAAATAACCAATTTGAGACAATGACGCGCGCGTAAATACTCATTTGTTCGCCATATTAGAAAATAGCAGCTATTAGAAAACATTCACATACTCTAATCACATACTAATCTTCATTTTAAACCTTAAAAGTTTAACCCATTTGGAGAGAAATTCTAACTAAAAATTATCGAACGTTTTTCTAAATTCCCAATAATGATAATCATAATTAAAAACTAAAACTTAAAATTACGACCTAATTTAGATCCATTCATTATTTGGAACGTTAATCAAAAAGCTAAATATAAGACTGGATGATTTTGTTCAAGTTATAATCAACGACAATTATAACCAATTGTATATAACCGAACAGATTTCTTTAAAATGAAATCTATTCTGAAAAAATTTATTAGAATGGTTTCGGCTAAAATATAACAATGGCAAAATAAATAAAACTGAAAAAGAATCTAAATACGATGCTCTCGGAATATATTTTAATTCGAATTTTGTTTCTAATGAAGTAAAAAATCATAAGAAAAATAAAAACTTTTTAATTTATACAATGAGATAGATTAAAACATACACGCGCGCTAATAGCTCTGTTCATTAAATATCTTTGATTTTTTTTTATGAATTATGCTCTTTTCTACTATTTTCCTTCTTTTTTTTTCAAAAAATTACTTTATTTTTTTTAAAGAAAAAATGACAACCGTTCGAGTTGAAATTCGAACTAAATAAAACACATTAAAAAGATGCCATTCTTTTTTTTTTTTTTTAATTTTTAGAGCAACTTTTTTTAAGCGAAGGAAAGTAAAAAGCTCAATTTTAACAAAGATTATGACTAAAATAAAATATTTATAGAGAAAGCTTCTAATTTTAGAATATCCTACTAAATTTTCGTTTCTTGCTTTAACAACGAATTTTTAAAAAAGTGTATTAAAGTAATATTTTTTCTGCAAGAAATATCCAGAAAAAAAATTAAAAATAAAATGCACGTAATACCTTTTTAGATTGCATCGAAATTTATGAAAGACTAATTAAAAAAAAAAAAAAAAAAACCGATACAAATACAAGGTAAGTTTCGAACCCATGAACTGTTCAACCAAAGGCACAAAATCGCTAACTATTCACACTTTATACCGGAGTTAAGAATAAAGGGAAGAAACAAGTAATCTAAGCAGACATCCAATATTTTTATGAAACATTAACAAGTATTGAAAATACAAAAGTATAAATAAAAGTTTTAAACTTTTGTATTTAAACATTAAAAAACAGAATATATCAAAATTTTCAAAACTAGGAAATTACTTTCACAAAATATACATGTATACAAAAGTATTTAGAATAAATACACTTTCTGTTGATAAACATCTAACGAACTACTAATTTAAAAAAAAAAAAAATCCCATAGCCGCACGATTTAAGAGTTACTTGAACAAATGTTTATGTCTGCATTAAAAAGATAAACATTTTAAAATGCTTGCTCTTTAAAATTTACATCGTTATTACTTAAGACTTATGGCTATGCTTGTTAATTTTAACATTTAAAAAATATTTTCCAAATAAGCAATAGCCATGTAATATCTAGAATCATTATTTTTAGAAATAACAATGAAAATGACAAAACTATTCCTAATCGAGCTTATAGCTATATTGTAAACGTCTTGATTTTTTTTTTTATTTTTTTTATGATAGGATAAAAGTATATAAAAATAAGAATCATGGAAAATAAGAATCAGAAAAATAAGAATGTATAATTCATGAATGTTAAAGAATATGTGTGTAAAAGAATGTTTCATATTCCATCAAGTTACAGTAAATTAAGCTCCGATAGAAACTCATTATTTTGATTATGAGGCAAGATATTAGTAATCTGCTTAAAGGATAGCATCGGGAAATGAAAACTTTTCTGCGATGTAAATGGCAACGTACGCGCGTGTGTTCTTATGTTTACTTAAAAAAAAAAATCAAATCATACGTTTCGAGTACGACGACTCTTCATAGAAGCTTGTGTAAATAATTATTTAGAGCGGTCTTCTTAATTATCTCAATATAATCCTCTTTATAAAAAATTAATTTCAAGCGAAAGATTAGAAAATTCTAAGATTCCAATTTTAAAAACAATGTTCCCAGACTACTATATCTATATAAAAATTGGTAATATTTCCATTAAAAAAGAATTCTATCTATGAAAGCATTTGTATTAAAATGATGCAACATCATTAGATGGCACAAATAATACTTTTAACTACACTAATTAATATGCTGAAAGAAAAAACAATATGGATTGAGGATCTATTCATTTTCGAAATAATAATCAATGATAAAATTATTCAAAGATTTCCACAATGGGATTTAGATTGGGCGAATACACCTGCCATCTCATACGCATCAACAATGACAACTCAAGAGTATCCCGTATAATCTTGTATTAATGCCTAAGTCTCCATTCCAATATACATCCAACACAGAACTTTATCTGTAAATCGATATAAGTCGATTTTTAATTTCTACGAAATCTCTATTCTGACCAGTGTTAGTAACAATTATATTCGACAATCAAAACTTTAAACTCCTACAGCAATTCTTGAATTACATACATAATTTTCAAAAAATGGAAAATCTTTAAATTTAACAAACACAATAAAAAGTTCTATTTAATACCAGATTTTAACTGAAGAGTTTACAATCATTAAAACGATCAAAATATATGTATGAATGAGTGATTTTCAAATTCCCAATCCGAAAAACACCTTGTCACGAAAATAATTTTCTAGAAATAGTATATAATTGACTAATTCTCTCCCTTTATTTATAATATTGCTTTTCATTGTCTTGTGATCTTGACCCACTAAAAGCCTTTTCTTTTTATAATGACTTAATAAAGCAAACAATATCTTCAATTTTTCTTTAATCATTTCTTATAATTTTAACTGTTTCATTCTGTAATCCTTTATTACTTTATCAGAGTATTTGAATTTTTCCCAATTCTTTTCTATTTCTTCGTTGATATTACCAATTGATCTTTAACTGATTTGGAAGCAAGAAGGAATAATCTTTCTTCGCCCAGGATAAAAAATGTGCATTAACATAAAAGGTAAATAAAAAACTAATCTTAAAATTTCATCTTTGTTTCTTCTCTTTGAAATTCTTATTTCAGATAGTTATTTTATTTACATAGTTATTTTATTCTCAAGATTCCAAAAATTTTCTATATCATTAACTATACAGGAATATTTGTGCGTCTACAACTTTTTTCCAACAAAAATGTGCTTACCACAATCATATTATCCATTAAATCTATCTTCTCATTAACAAAAGAGGAATAATATTAATCTTATGTTCGTATTTGTTTGGTTTATTTGTCGCTCAAAGGTATTTCTTCTTGCACGAGAGCTAATTATACCAGAGCCTACAGTTTAATGTAGATACCGAACCACTATAAACATCCATGACAAAGATCCGATTCAAACCAATGACTAAAGCCAAGAGTATTAACAGTTCAGCTGCTAGTTAAGGTGAGACATGAACGGGACGCAAATGACTGGTCGCCTCGCATAAAGACCACGTTCGTGAATCCTTTGAGGCACCGTGCCATTTGGTTGGTTGGGTTTTGGGGCGCAAGGTCCAAAAACACTGCGGATCTGGATACCATCTTTCAAATCATCTTTTTCATTTTTGGTGATTAGTGTATACTAAGGAAACAAAAGATTTTTTACCTTTAAATAGTGGAAATTAATTTAATGAAATAATAATTAAAATATTGCATTTCTCATTCTCAGTATCATTCTTAAAATATATAAAAAAAATAAGTTTTAATAAACACCTTTTGAAGTATAACGCATTCTAATTACATTAATGTGACCACCATATACTTTCGACCTCGACATTAAATAACCAATCACAGAAGGCAGGTGGTAGCACAGTGCAGTTGAGCGTATATTTAAAGGATGCGCGTGGACTTCGGAAAACATAGCAATCGTTGGCGTAATGCAAGAACGGAGCGACTTATCGAAAGTCCAAAACGGCAATGATCATTGCCATTCGGGTTAAGGGTGGAAGTATTTCCGAAACGGTTAAGTTTCTAAGCTGTTCGCGTGCCCCCGTGGTAAAATTATACCCTGCATGGCAAAATGGGACTATCCGAAATTCAGCGACGTACCGTTCTTCTCCGGTCAGCAAATTCACTTAACTTAAACCCAATCGAGAGAATCTGTGAGCCATCTCGATCACGGCATGGCTCAACATCCCGGTGAGGAAAAATCGGCCTAATTTACTCTGAACGGACTGCTACGAGACGTACTCTTCTTGTACGTCTCGTAGCAGTCCGTTCTGCGAAAAGCTTTTGAAAGGTGGTCACGTTGTGACTGGGCTGTGTATTTTAAATACTTAATCATCACTTAAAAGTCTCATCTATGCTGCAGAGAACTAAAACGCAATACTAAGAAAACATTTGATTTGATATATAACTATACGGTCACATTTTTCGCATTTAAAAACTAATTAGAACAGTAACTAAAGTTTAAAATAAACTTCTAACCACGGTGAAAGATCACATTCATGAGCATGTGAAGAATAAATAGTCTACATAATATAATGAAGTTCATAGATTTAATTGCCGTTCGATCGTGATTACTTTGCGTATGAAGGATAATTGGAAAAGGTCCTAGTCTAAAGGTGTTTTCTGAACCACTAAAACTAAACACAGTCGCATTAAGTTTGATTTATTTGTCGCTCAAAGGTCACTATTCCACATTAGTGCTAATTAGACTAAAATCTACAGTTTAAAGTGAATTCAGAACTACTACAAACATCTAAGCCCAAGATGGGACTCGAACCCAAGAATTGTTTACTAAAGCCGCAAACATTTGGAATACATAATTACATTTAGTTTTTTCACATAATTACATTTAGTTTTCACACTGTGGTGACACCTCTGGTAGCAACAATTGGCAAGAAACAAGAAATAATCTGGCAAGACATCAAGTTGAACTGAGTTTGAATGGCAGATTTGGATGGTTTATTGGACGCTGTCATAGTTTATATTTATAGTGATTTGCAAGACATTGCACACTAACCTCTCAGAGTTCACGACCAGATGTTTTCAATGGATGCCAGAACCGAAGATCTTGGTTATCCTTCCTTATAAAGGATGGTCAGGTTTTGATTTGTTTGTCACTTAACAGTCATTTCTTTGCACATAAAGACTAATTAGACAAGATATATAGTTTAAAAAGGATTTCAAACCATTACAAACATCCAAGCGCGAAGTAAGAATAGAACACGTGAGCTGCTAAAACAAAGGCCAAAGTGTTAACTGTCTACCTTAAAAATAGCTCCCGCCAAGTAGTTTGATTAGAGTAGGTTGCTATAGTAACAATATCTAGTTCAGATAAAGGGTAAAGGTGTTAAAAACTGGCAATACTTACGGTCAGGACTAAAGAAAAACGCCTTGATTTCCGGAAATAAGCGTTTTCTCAAGGAAATAAGGAGGCGAAATTTAGCACCTATCTTAAAATATAGACAAAGTAATAGGTATCTGATTACGAAAGTAATAGGTATCTGATTACGAA
>JAPDSC010054520.1:240635-254598 GCA_026290005.1 Latrodectus geometricus
AAGTAATAGGTATCTGATTACGAAAGTAATAGGTATCTGATTACGAACTGAGCAAAAGAAGGGCAGAATAGTATACAGAATTTATTAAAAAAAATAGTGCCTCTCGCATAATTATAACATCCAAAGTTGGACTAAGGCAGGACCTCCACATCAGAAGGACCCGAAATCGAATAGAGTTTATTTTAAGTTTCCTTCATTTACACTGTACTGATATTTTGTTTAACTTTTTTAAAACAAAATATGACTGTGTAAAACCTGTCAGTTTTATGTTAGTTTCTTCATTAATCTATCGTATAAACACAAGAAATATATATTTCGTACATCCATGACTTTCTAGGGTGGAGTTCCGTAAAATTTTTGACATTACAAGAGACAAATTGATCAATCAAAAGCCAATATTTTTACAAATCCCAAATGCGATATTTTTACAAAAATACGGATTTCTGATTAGCTTAAGGTAATTCTGAAAATTTAGCTGAATTCCGCAAAAATATCAGGAAGAATATAAATTTTTTGTAAAATCAAAGCTATATTACTGTACTGTTTATAATCTGTTGTATTGAATTTAGTAAGTATGTTTTCTTTATTTATTGTTGTTCTGAAGCAAAGGGGGCCGGCTCCAAAGAAGTTTTTGCCCCGGGCCCTAATTAGGCTAAATCAAGATTTAATAATATCGCCACATATATTTTAATACATTAGAATTGTATAGACTGTATGCACATTACCGGCAACTTGAACAAAAAATGAGAAAAAATGGTACCTCATATTATCATGCCAAATGCGGGTATTTAGCAAATAAATGTTAAATAACATTTATTCTCCTGTCTCTTCAGATAGGAATAGATTTAAACTGAAATTGAATATATCTTACAAATTGTTTTATATAGCTCTGTACTAAACTAAAGGAACTTTAAAATTTTATATTTTAAAACAGTCAAATTATATTTTAATTACTTATTGTAGTGTATTCTGTGAACATGTAACTAAAATATATCTGCAACATATGACAGAATTTGAATAATTTATTAGAACTAAATCAGCTCTTCATAATTTTTACAAATTTAATTTAATCCTATTTTGACAAACATTTAGGTAAAAAATAATTCTCTACATTTACAATCCTCAGTTTTAATATGATAAATTCAAAATATTAGTGTTATGCCCTTAATGAGAAAACATTAGTTAACAAGTAAAAATATTTTTGTAAAACTGAGGTTTAATTAAGTTTTTTTTTTTTCCTTCCTATATTATATATAAAAAGAAGAACAAATTAAAATCTGCTTTACACATGATTTTCCTGAAATGATAAATAATTTAATTTGGACTAATTGATATAAGTTATTGTTGAGACAGTAATGGAAAACCTTAATAGATATTAGAACTAAAAACTATAAAACTGTTTAATGCAATAAATATATATCTGAATACATAAATCATGTAGTCATAACAACAGATT
Source organism: Latrodectus geometricus (assembly GCA_026290005.1). Taxonomy (NCBI): domain Eukaryota; kingdom Metazoa; phylum Arthropoda; class Arachnida; order Araneae; family Theridiidae; genus Latrodectus; species Latrodectus geometricus. The sequence continues at coordinate 242,092 of JAPDSC010054520.1, forward strand.
ATATATCAGTATAATGTATAACCTTTATTATTGTTGAAAAAAATATTTTAAAAATCCAGAATGAACAAATTTAAACATTTCTAAGTATTATATATATTTATATATGCATAGTTTTCAGATGAAATCAGATCAAATTTTGAAAGAAGCTTAACATAATTGTGCTTAAAATTATAAGCACCTTCATAAACCAAGTAAAGTTTTAAAACAAAAAAATTTTAAAACATGAGTGTAAAACCTGAATTTTTTTAATCAACTATAACATAAAAAAATATAATTTTTTATGTGAATAATTATTTTTTTTTCGTAAATTTTTTAAATCATAGTACTGAACAAAAGAAGTTAAAAACACTGAAACATTAAATCTTCATTCACCAATTCAATGTGTGTGTGTGTAAGCGAGTGAGTGAGTGAATAACTATTTAATATCATAACTATTATTTATATTTTAGCATACATTTCAAAAATTGTACAATTATAATGTTGTTTCCTTGAGTTATTGGCTTAAGATTAATATTTACCATTCTAGTAAGACTATAGGTTAAATCAATTTAAGTATAATTAAATCTATTATTGGTTGAATACAATTTAAAACATTCGTTTTACTAAGTTAAATATATAGCTTTAGTGCAAATCCTAAATTAAATAAATTAATTTTGTATTTATAATAAATACCAAATGAATTTCTAAATTTTTCCTCTTATATATAATGAAAGCTAGTTATAGGCATATTGAAAAAAAAATAGACATCACCCATGAGCAACTATTCAAATTTCTGCATTCAGTGTATAACAAATTATACATATAAAAAAAATATTGTGAATTTCTCAAAAGAGCTGGAAAGAGACATTTTATAGATATTTGTAAAGAAGTAATCAAAATTTATTTTAAAGATTTATATTTTATATCTAGAAAAGTCACAGTTCTATATTCCTCTTATTAATAGTAAGTAATTTAAATAATGAAATAATATGGATAATCTTATATTATAGACAATAAAACAAAAAAATAAAAAGTTTAATAAAAATGATTAAATTAAACTAATAAAATTTAGTTAAGGAATTCAACAAATTATTGAAGGTAAACAATATTAGAAAAAATAAATACAGAAGCAGGTTATATAAAACACATATAAATAAGTCATATTGAATTTACAATATCAATTACAAAATACATTTTTAATGAGAAAAAATGGATTTTGTAATCAAACAGTTATTTAGTACTGATTCGGTTTATCACACAACAGTCATTTTTTAAACTCAATGGCTGTTTAGACCAGACCTACATTTAGAATGCATTCTGAACAACTACAAATATCCCTGCCTGAAGTGTGAGTTAAATCTACTATTGAACCAAAGACCATGTATTCAGTACTGAACTAGTGAGTTTGGTGTGTCCTTCAAATGTAATTTTTTGCACACATGGGCTAATTAGACCAGGACTTACAGCTTAAAGTGGATTCCAAACCACTACAAACATTCAAACCCAAGGTAGGATTTGAACTCCAGAACTGAAGACAAGGGCTTAACCATTTGGCTACCTGCTCAACTGAACTAGTAAGGATACACTATACTAAGGAAGGTGGATAAAAATATCTTTCGTAAGCAACAGACTTTATGATACTGAAATAAAGGCTGCTGCTCTTTGGCAAGTATTTACATTGTTTGATACATTAATTGAAAACATTACAAATAAGATAATTACATATAAATAAAATATATTTTCATGAAATTTTTTACCGATTGGATGTATGTGACAAAAACATTTTCATTCAGATTTTTAACAATAAAATAGAAAGGATAGATTTTGAATAAGCTATGCCAAAGTATAAATTATTCTGTTTAAAAAAATAATTCTAATAAAGGAGAATTTTCAATTCTTTTGGGGGTTCTTTAATCAGAATTAAGATTGCATTTATTAAAATTATCCACACATTAAATAAAGATTTGCTGATGGAGAATACTTCCTATTGTGACTTTTTTAATAAATAAAAAAAAAAAAAAATTGAGTTCCATAAGTGTTTGAATATGATGAAAACATTCATTTGAGTAGAAAAGATATCTATATTCATTGAAGCACTCTTTTTATTTGACTGACATTTTTTTTAATTTAATAAACACCTCAATATATACATTGAAATCAGAAATTAATATACTCTTATCTTATACTAATTATATGTATCGAAATATAAACATGTGACCCAAATGTTAAGCAATCTGAATATTTATTATGATAAATGATAAAATTTATAGTTATGAATTAATCAAATAAAACCAATATGACTTTAATAATTGACATTTCTTCTGATAATTTTTATAAAATACAAATTATAATTAAATAAATTAGAATTTAACAATCTTAATGATTTGCAGAAACAATTATAACTTTTCAGAAAATTGTTGAATTTCTTGTGTGAAACATGAAAATATTTTAGAATAAATATGCAAGTTTAACAGAACACACATTATTTTCATAATGTACCTGCACACAGACACACACACAAAAAAACAAAAACTCAGTTTGATTCCCCCCCCCCACTCAATGATTTTTTTTTCCATACAAGAGTTAAATAAGCAGCTACTAATAATTTAAAATGGGACAATTTTTGTTCAGAATAAAGTATTTAAATGGACTTTGAATCCATAACGTACACACAAGCTTGAGATTGGAATCAAACCCATTGAATCCAAAGCCAGAGCACTAGTTATTCAACAGCCAGATCAGCAGGAGTTTGAGACTGAACCACCAACAGTTATTTATTTGAACTATTATCTATATTGAAGTCACATGTAGGTGCATGTATATATAAAATCCTTAAACACAAAAATATTCTTCCTATTCCAAATAATGTTTGAAGGGGGGTTTCCTGATGCTGAATAGCTTCTTCTTAGATGCTGAATATCAAACTGTTTTTCATTTTGTTAAGTTTTTCTTTTGATATTTTTTCAATGCATGCTCATTTATTTAAAATATTTCTGCATTAATTTGCATACATAATATTAATTATTTTACTGTTAGCTGACACATTGCTAAGAAAGCATCCTTAGCATTACTGGTGAAAAACAAGTAAAGATGGTTTTTTCCAAACCAAGCATTCTATTCTTTTCTAAAATTAAAATTATTCCTCCCTATTTTTTTAAAATATTTCTGAATATTATTCCCTAAATATGCATTTCTAAAATAAACAAGAAATTATTTTTACAAACAATTTTATAATGGAATTATTGATAAACATTAATTTGTTAATTATAAAACTTTTGTAAATATAATTACATATTATAATATTTTAATACATGTAATGTATTGAATTTTTATGACATTAGTAAAAAATTGTAAGTATTAGACGCCAGGACAAAATATTTTATCTAGCTGTTCCCTTTATAATATATCAGATATCCACAAATTCATAGATCAGGATCAAAATTATTAATTTAAATCAGAAATTCCATATCTTTTCTCTACAAAAGCCTTTTTTTAAAGAAATAAATTTCCTTTCAGAGACCTGCTTATATTTTACTCATCATATAAAGTATATATAATTATAATACTATAGAAAGAAGAAAATATGAACAAAAAAATTAAAAAGTAGTTCATTGTTTTCTTATGTTTATCATAGGTAAGTCCAACATCAATATGGCAAATGTCTTTCATACAATTTTTTTATGATTAGCCTCAAATTACTTGTCATCATGTAGTCACAATAACTTACACAGCAAATAAATATTTTATCATGCAGCTTTATGGACTTAAATGCAGGTATAATATATTTTATTAAGAATTTAATATGATGATCATAGTTGATGCTTTCCCAGAAAAGTTGTCATATTTGATGCTTTTTTTTCCTTTTAAGCTTATTGGATTCACTTAATTCAGTTTAATACTGATATGCATAAAAGAGTCAACAATGGCAATGGATGCACATATAAGTATCATTAAGTTAAATTTAGGGATTTCATAGGTATCATACATAATTCAATGCAAAAAACTGTATAAATATTAAAACAGATTTTACAGACATTATTGTCTAATTATACTCTGAAAAAATTCAATTCTGAAACATGAAAATGTATCAACTCTTAATAGATCTCTGGGACACTTTTCAAACTTTCATCAACCACAAGGGTCTACATATGAACTCTCTGGCTTCAATAATTAAATATGAACTGAATGCAGAAAAATGCTGGAAATTTGTATTAAAAGCATTCATACATAAAATATGTCTAAAAGTTCACAATTATATAAATATCCTATACTATATATGGAATAAAGTCTGAAAAAAAATACTAAAAATTTTATGAAGGCAACATTTACTAATAAAGCTAATTGCAATAATCACAGTTATTAATAATATACAGAAAAAAATGAGTTAAAAAATTTAAAAATAATTAATTACATTTTAAATTATTCATATAAAAATATACCTATCAGATTTAAAAGTAATTCATTAATAAAAGTACTCCAATAAAAGTATCAGATTTATATATAATTAATAAAAACTATTTCAGGTGTCATTTATCATATTGTAACAATTATTCTAATGAGAAACTTTCATATTTAAATTTATGGATTTGCAACAGTCAACTAAACTAAAATATATTTTATTTACCAGCAGTATTTAAAATTTTACAACTGATCCTATGAAAAATTCTTTTATAGATGAAAATAGAAGCAAATGAAATATAAAAATTCGCATCTATAAAATAAATAAATATATATATAGTAGAAATAATTAATTTCTCAATTATTTTCTATTTATATCTATTTTATACAAACAAATTTGAGTACTGATTAATAAATATTGATAAACATTTTACATTTTATGTAAATATAAGAAATGATACTTACAGAATTAGACATTTCTACTTCACCTCGAAGAATCAATTTGAAAATTTGTGCATCATGCTCTGCATCAAAGGGAAATACTCCACAAAGAACAATATAAGTTATAACACCAACGGCCCACATATCTACAGCACACGTATAAGGTTTGCGAGTCACAATTTCAGGAGCAATGTACTGGGGTGTACCACACACTGTGTGCATGTAAGGGTTTCCTGCCTTTCTACGAGAACTGGCAAAGCTAAAGTCTGTAATCATTAATTTAGATTCTTTCCCTGGATGATAATATAGAAGATTGTCTGGTTTTAGATCACGATGAGTTATACCCAGAGCATGGAGGTAATGTATTCCATGAAGCACCATTCGTAAAACATCTCTAGAGTCATCCTCAGTGAGGTAACCTCTTGCCTCCAGACGGTCCAATAAACTGCCACCAGTTGCAAGTTCCATAACCATATATACTTTATTATTTGATTCAAACACCTCTATTAGTCGAATAACATTTGGATGATTAAGTCGCCTCAAAACTGAATGTTCTGCATCAAATGCTTCTCGTCCACCGAGTGTTTCAATGATCTTCAATGCATAGGGCTGCTTCGTCTGCCTGTGCTCAACCCGAAGAACACGGCTGAAGCTACCTTTCCCTATAACTGCTTTAATGTCATATTTGGCAGTTATATTATTATCATACACAGGTTTAATTGTCTTTTCATTTCTAGTCCTTGGTGATTTGTGTCTAACTTCACCTTTTCTACGAGTATGAGTATTGGAATCGTCTCTTTTATGTCTACGATTTCTGACGCTTTTTGAAGACTGTCTCACATCTTTCAAGGATTTACCGTCGTTAGCTTTGAGCTGTAAAACCGTTTGTATTTGCATGGCGTTAACTCCTATTACTGATTGATCGTGTAGCTTCCGGCTGTCAAGTTTACCAATTGAACAGCCCATAATTCGATATATTGGAAAGAATAGTTTGAACTACACATATCACTCGTGTTTAACATGAATCGTTCGGAAAAGTCCACAGTTAAAACAAAGTTAATATATCTTTATTTTTGAATGTCATCAAACATAAAATGTAATTTTGACTTACTTTCCCGCATATCTAAAAACTCCAAAAGTTTGAAATAAATACAGACACGAACATTTAGAAAACATGACTTCAGCACACAGTTATCGTCACAAACCTTGCATCACTTCCATGCCGACAGATTGAACAAAATACTCGAGGAGAAACAGGGTTACCAGTTCGACTTTAGGATCATAGAAGATTAAGCTCGCCAAAAGTTTCACAAAAATCCCTAAGAAAGGGAAATTGCAGTTGTGCAGATAACTTCCCGTGTATATTATTTCAGGCAAATCTATTTCTCTCTTATGAGATTGTCAGTATTGTAATATTCATATCTATTTTGTAAATAAATTATTTTACAAATGTACATTTTACTTTTCATTTAAAGACGTTGTCTAAAAAATAAAATAAGATAAGTATAAAAAAATCAATTTGCTTTAACATGGATAGAGGAAAAATTTTTGAATTCAGAAATTATTATATATTTTTAATAACAAATCTAATATATTATTTTAATAATAAATTTAAGAATGTTCTTAATTGATTTTGAGTATTCTTTTCTAAACTATAAGATATTTTAAGAAAACAATTCAAATTATTCAATTCCCCCCCCCCAATAAGATTTTTGTTACTAAACATACATCCTAAAACATGAAATCATTAGAATACACATTTAATATTGTTTTGGATACTTTCAAAAAAATTTAATTATATTCAATAATGTTTTGAAGATTAGGTCAATAAAAACCTCTCTCTATCTGCATGTATATTAAGAGTAAGAAATTCTTAAAACATTTAAAGGATTTATCATACTAGATCTGTAGCATCACAAACTTGCAAATAATCGAATAACACTGATCGGTTGACTATCGCGGGATTAATATGCGAAAACAATAATACCCAATTTTTTATTCGAAGTGTTTGTTCTCACCACATCCGAAAATATTAACTTAAATTAATTTTATATCAATTAACATAATAATTTAAAATGTTAACCAATGGCTTTAAAAATATGAGTTAAATGTAGAAATAAGTTTTCAAGATAATATTTTGATGATACTAATAAATATATAATAGTTAAAGCTGTAGCAGTTTTAGCGTTACCCAGGCTGTACGACAAGGAGGCCTATTATTTTACACCCCAAAACCAAAAATTAAATAAATATAAAAAACATATGAAAAAATTTATATATATATATATATATATATATATATATATATATATAATAGTACTGTTCAGAGGTATTGTTCAGAGAATTAATTGTGCCATAGCCAATTTTCTGAGCATTTGTAAAAAATAAATAAAATACAATAAAACAAGTTGTAAAAATATTTTTCATTTTTTTAAAGCTTTTATTGAAATATTGCTGAGTGATAGTTTGAGTTAAATGCGTCATTACCTCGGATTTAATTATGAAAGATTACTAACCCGATGCACACAAAGCAGCACTAGCTTAATTAATAGAAATAATAGAAGCATGTAAATTGCTTCTGTTATTTAAAAAAGAAACTTGGAAACTCCCAAGCACTTGTCCTTCAAATGTACACGCAGAAAGCAAAAACACAATATTCATTTGTTGTTCAAAAGTAGCTCAGTATCTTTTACAGTAAAAAACACAGACCTTTTACTGATCTACATTGACTCAGATCCGCATGACTGCAATAAAATGTTTCTTTTGTGATTTCATCAAATTTTAAAACTTAATGATTATTTCCCCCATTTGTGCAGAAAACGGGTTGATAATAATTACTTCCATTACAACGATCGAAGTAAATATTATCAATACAACTTGAAAATTATATATATTTTAAATATCTTTCGTAAAAACTGCTCTTTTTTATTTATTGAAATCTTAAATTTTCTGCGCAAAGTAAAAGAACTTTTTAATCTAAATATTTTGTAAAAGAAATTAAATTATTTTTTAAATTCCTGATTCAATTTCAATGGTAAATAACTCTCATCTTTTTCAATTACTTTACCTAATATAATTTTTTAACTTCTCACTGTTTCAATAAAATTTTAAATAATTGAATAAAATTCGCCATTTCAATCACTTCTTCGGATTTCAATAACCAGACTTGTAAAAATAATTGCTTTTTTAATCAAAAAGCAGTCAATAGAAGCCTGACCTAGCCAAAGATCATCTTGTTTTATAAACATGATGATCTTTGGCTTAGCCAGGTATCAAAAACTTTTCTAATCTTAACTGACTTTCATTTTTACGTGGTGTAAATATAGTTTAGAGAAATCTCGATCTGGTCACTAGTTCAAAATTACACTCGCGCGCGCGCCCGCGCTTAGGGAAAAATCCTTAATACACACACAGACTACAATGCTACATTATGCAAAAGTTTTAAGTTACAAATATAAGCAACATTTCTATTCTAATTAATGCTATAGTCAAATATTGAAAAAAGAAAAAAAATGCTAAATTTTTTATTATTTTTATTTTTGTCAGTATTTTATACACTGGCTAGTATAAATAATTTCATTTTATGTTACACCTTTTTGCGCATTGAATTTAAGGTCAATATCCTAGTACAGTGCAATATAATTCCTTATTTCAATTAGTAATAACAATTTTTAATAAAAATCAATAAATTATATTGTTGAAAAATTTAATTATTTCTCTGCGATTATGTTACTAAGAATGAGCAATATAACTTACACAAATTAATTTTTTTTACTGTGACTAGAATTACGATAAGGATATAAAAATATTAAAACATATTTTAGTCTTTGAATATAATAAGAAATTTCATTTTTATCTATTATATCACTTTTATAGTATCATCCTAGTATATTTTAATGCAAGCAAATATTTTGTTTTATCTGAATTAACTGACACATTTCAAAAAATATTAAAATATTTCTTAGCACTTCAAGCGCACGAGACGAAATAATGAAAAGACCTCTTTTTAATGACTAAAATGTACAAATCCTTTTATTTTAAGTATATTTATATATAATTCATACATTTTTTTTAGAATATATGTTTGAATACTTCCTTATTCAGTTTTCAAAGTAAATGAAAAATCCATGCTATAATTAGAGTAATTTTTAAAAAACAAAAAATTCGGCCCATATATAAAGAGTAACTTTATTGCTTTGTTATTTTAATGCTTTAACTTTTATATAAATTAAATTCATTATTTTTAATTTTTGGAGCAATGAAAAAAACTCGGAAAATTAATAATGTAGTTCATTTTTTATATAAATTTCAAAAATTAGAATACATAAAAACGTTGGTGCTGCCATCTTTTGTTGTTAAATGTTACAAATTGGTGTGTGTGTTTCTGCTTTTAAAAATAACTTCCCTTAATGATCTTTTAAAATTAAACTTTGCTATAAATTTGATTATTAACTAAGATGCATTAAAAAAAACTATGAATTCTAAAGGAAGTTATACATCTTTAAGAATTCATAAATACCATAAAAATACTTTTATAAAGTGTTAGCAAAAATTATATTTTACCTTTTACGTTTTATTTAAAACGAACACTATTACAGTTTTATGCATCTTAAACCTTCATTCACTTACTTGAAACTTTTGTTACATTGAGTGTTCGTATGAATAGAAGACGAGATAGAATAAAACGAATTCCAAAACTAGGAAAAAAATTAAGGAGAGATGAAAACAAAATTTTTTTAAAGGGTTTAAAAATACTATGTCTGTTGTATAGAGTTTGAAGAAAAGGTGACTAAAATATGAGCTTTGAAACGAGTGTAATTAACATCCTAATTTCTTAGGCTGTAGTAAGACATTTTAATATCCTTTACCTTCCGAAGACTCTTATATGGACAGTCGTCCTAATTCATTTGTCGTAAGCAAGGAAAACTGAAAGTTTCTTAAGCTAAACGTTCTTGCTGGAAGACGCGTAACACCCATTCATCCCCCCTTGTGTAACTACGGCTGAGACAGCGCGAATCCTTTGCTACCAATAAACTATGAAGTGCATAAAGATAAAGAACTAAAAATATTTCTGAAATATAAAGAGCTTATACTTAATTTAATGAGCTTGAGAATCAGAAATATGTTTCAATTACAGGGAGTTAGAAGAAAATATATCTAATTCAAAGAGCTTGGAAGAAAAATTCTTTAAATTAGAGAAGCTGAAAGAAATTTTCAAAATATAATTTTTATTTTTTTAAAAGGGGAAAAAAAAAAAAACCTAACATATAAACAGCTTAAAGAAAATGTTTAGAAATTTTTATAGAAATATAATATTTATATATTTTTCTCTAAATTCCTTATATTTGGCATATTATATCCAATATCTTAAAAGACATTAAAAAATTCTGGTAAGTATTTTAAATTCCAAGTTTATTAACCTTTATTCTCTACATAAAATTTCCAGAATTACCAGATATTTATTATTCCCATCAATTTATTAGAAATCTATAGGTATAAAAAAATTACAAATTATGAATACAATTTCAGTATGAACTCTTTATTTAAGTTCTCAGTTTCCACTTTTAATGAAAGTTTTGGCTCTAAAAAATATATATAGCGATATTTAACATTCATGAACGAAATGTTTTGTGAAGAGCAATCTAGAAAAACTGCACACTTCTGAGACATATGCGTGTCTAGTTTCAACACAGGTGTTAGGAAATCTTTGTGTCAATATATATCAATAACAAGGGAGAAGGAATTCTACATCTTCTCTTACTACGAACGTGCAGACAGACATACACAAGCTCTGAATAACTAAACTGAAAATATAAATTCGCCCAACCTGTCCAAAGACTAGCAACAGTGTAATCAGATTCATCCTTAAAGATGGCAAGGTGTTGGTTTAGCGTCTACCAGAAAAACGTGCTCTACCTATAGGCCGGCCTAATATGGTACCATTAATTTCAGAACCTGGTAATATTAAGATCAGCCACACTATTCTGGATGAGTGTTTACAATGTGTAGGCATTTTTAAAAAATGAATAATGGTTACTTCTACGACAACAGATCTACCTGTTGTTGCACTAGCATACTTTACAGTACCTAGCCTAGAGTTAGGCTCTACTAGTTAGGTGTAAGCATCCAGGTGGCAGTCTTCATAATTTAGAAACAGGAACCAAACAGAAAACTCTTCAATACTACATCTACCACACAGGGGATATCATTTCACTTGAAGGACATTGCATTGACTATTCAATGTACCCAAGCCGCCATAGGTGAACATGACAGGTCGGTTCAATCAGGACTCGAACTCACCACATTACAATAATGAAATTAGTGCCATAATCAACTAAACTACCATACAAATTTTGCTGTTGTGTTACAAAGTCCAGGATGAGTATAGAATTTAGCATTTGAATTATTTGGCTCAGAGCCAAACACTTCAACTGCTCTATCCACACTCTTTATTCAGCACTTAACGGATGAGTTAAAGTAAGGTCTTTAAGGATGTCAAAACACCCTGAAATCCTTGAATTGATAGTTCATTTTCCAAATCGAATGGAAAAAGCTGTCAATTGCAATCGAATAAAGGCTAGTGAATATATCCTGGAGGATCGCCTTTTTAGTTGTGCTTGTAGAGAATACATCATCTAATAATGGTAAAAAAATTTCTTTTCTATCCTTGGTACCTAATTACTGTTAGATGTGTGTATGGACATAAATAGAAATTTTCAGATAAAATGTATAACTTTAATAAAAAAAATTTTCTTTTTTTATGAAAAAATGTATGAAAATAGAACACAAGAAATATCTCAATTTTAAATGCATTTTATTTAACAAACATTGAGTAAACATAAAAATAAAGTCCATTTTACAAATAAGCTATCAACAGAAAAATAATTATTCAAAGCCAATCATAATTACATAGTATTCAAAGTATGTTTTAAATTAATATAAAGAAAACAAAGATTATTAAATCATAGATTTTTTTAAAAATGTTATCACATATAAAAGAACATAATCTTAAAAGAATTTTTCAAGAATGTGAGAAATTATCATTCATTTAAAAAATTATTCATAAAAACTGTCAAAGTAAATAATATCACTGATTTAATAAAATCTAATATAAATCACTTTTTTCTACAGTAAAACTCAATAAAATTAAATTTCCTTTGTTAAATTAAACATAAAAAATAAAAATTTCAATAATGCCCTTAGATATTTATATATCAACAAAATAAATACTAAATGAATGATATACTAAATAAGTGATTGATTATTTAACACAGCATAATCTTGATAACTTAATAGAATTCATGTGATTTAACCTTTTTTAATAATAATTCGCAATTTTAATAAAAAAATTGTTTTATATGTTTTAGAAATATCACTGATTATTCTGATATATAAATTTACCTTTCACATTTGGCGCAAAATCAGCTAATGTAATATTATTAAATTGAAAGTAACACTAATTTCTTAAATATATGTAAGGTTCTTAAAATATTATTACAGTATATAATTACACATTATTCTAAACACTATATTCAATTATAGATTTAACAAAATTCTTCAGAAATAAAATATTTAATTGAAACAACATCCCTAATATAATTACCTGTATATTTTTAAAAACACAATTTAAATTATTTTAAAGCTAAAACATTATATATATATATATATATATATATATATATATATATA
>JAPDSC010054520.1:254698-278696 GCA_026290005.1 Latrodectus geometricus
TTAATATTATTCTCAAGAATATTGAAAAGGAATAGATAAAAAGGCTCAATAATATGCCTTTAAAGAATATTGCAGTGTTATCACATGAATGCAAATAACAAAATAATATAAAACATGTACAAAAGTTTGGTACTATTTGATTCTCATTATTATAACTGTTTAAAATAACAGGATTAATGTTGAACACTGAATATATATTATATTTTAGAAATTTTATTTTTTCTAATGAAACAATTATGAACAATTCTATGAATATGTTAAATAATTTTTGTCTTCTGGATAACAGAAGGACATATTTTCATTTCAAATCATTTTATAACAAATTTGGCACTTCTTGCATGTTTAAAGTATTGTTTGTATAAATCAAAGAATGAATAATTTTAATAAAGGTAGAAATTAACAGCATGAAAAATATTATACTTCAATTACTGCTAATTATAATTTCCAGCAACGCAATGTTAGTCTACCAATGCTTAGTTTTAATAAAAATATTTGAATTATTAAGGGGAAGAATATATTGTACAATATAAAAATCTGAATATTAAATTAACTCTTAGCTAAAGGAGTTTGTTATGCTACAATAATAAAGAATGTCAGAGCAAAAATTATTTGCAAAAGATACTTGTATGTGATTAAAAAGTAACACTGAAAACGGAAAAGTAATAAAAGATAAATTTGCTATTAAATGCCAAAGCTGCGCGCTTCTGAAGTATATAATTTCTCTAAGACAAAATACTGTTTTTTTAATTACATTATTCAAATAACAATGAAAATAACTAATATTACTAAATGGAAAAATATATTGCACTCTTTTATCTCTCTTAGATGCTTATCAATACTGGTCTTCCAAATACTTATTCTATGGAGACAGTAAATTGCATTAAAGTATTCCACTACAGTTAAAATCTTAATTTATTTTTTGGTATTTACTCAAATGATAGAATTTCATTACTGAGATGATATTATGTTGGAATGAATTTAAATACATAGTAATGTTAATGACAAATTTCATTCAAATCATCAAATAATATTCTACCAATTAATTACTGATTTAAACTTGAATAAAACAAAAAAAAATGAAATAATTATCAGAGGTATATTTAGCAACATTTATTAATGGAAAATTGATATTTTTATAATTCATACAAGTATATTTCGATTATATCAAAAATATGTATATATCTACATATTTTAGATAATTATATATTACATAAAATTAAACTAAAATTTGTTAAAATACTGTAAATTAATACAGAAAAGAAGTTTTTGAAATGCTATTATTTCATAAAAGCATTTTAATTTCACTCTAATTGGGTATGCACTTGAGCAAAATGGCTTGCACAGAAAATAATTCATACAATGATATGTACATAACAAAATTATTTGCATGATATAAATATATACAAAAGAGATGCCATAGTAATTTCAAGATATCGCACAGAGGTCTCTGGAGTAACTTTGATCAGGTGCACACTTTAACAAATGATTCATAACTGCCCGAGCAAGGTAACTGGCTGTGATAGTAGTGGGCGAGTCAAAAAATATAGTCATATCTCCTTCCTTATCCCCACCATTGTCCTTTTGAAACATAACAAATGCTTCTTCAACAAGCTGGAAATAAAAACACAATAAGCAAGATTTTCCAGGTACTAAGAACTTCCAGGTACTATGATTATTGATAACAGTATTATAGCCGAATGATTGGATTGCGATTAAATTAAAAATCAGATCATAATTTAAAAAATCTCAAAATATAGAATATGTGAATGTTTAAACCTGACACAATTAATTATTAAGAGTAAAATATATCCCTTAATTTGAAGATTTTGAATAAAGCACACTTAAACAAAGCGAGATATAATTTACATGAATTTTAAGTAATTTAATATTAATATCAATATCTTAAATCAATTAACAAAGCCTTTTTATATATTTATAATTAATAATTTCAAATCTGAATGCTATTGTGAATTCTAATATTAATATAGTTAATTCCCAGACTTAGATTTTATTTAAAAATATAATGTTTCCTTCAAACTTACATGTTACATTATTATTTATGTTATGTATATGTTAAGATTTTGCGGTACTTTTCTAAAGCAAAATATCAAATACCAGATAGTAAAATATGATATAATAAATTATACATATATATATATATATATATATATATATTATTTTAAAATTTTTTATCATATTTTAAATAAATTTCTATCTTGTAGAAAAATTAAAAACATAAGTTACTCATGATACTGAAGAAATTAATTTCAATTTCTTTAAACTAAGAAGATATGGATACATTAATCTTATGTATTAAATTTGGTAATAAACAAATAAATATTTTCAAATCTTACAAACATTTGTAACTTCTTTTTTAACTTTACAAATTTAAATGCTAATAAATAAAAGGGGACATAATTAAAAGTATTTTATAATTTGTGATCAAAAAAGAAGTTTTTTTTTTTTTTTTTTTTTTTTTTTTTAAAGGAAATAAGTCGTTTTATGTTACCTTGTTCATGTCAATTGTAGCATTAAACGATAGTTCAGGATTCCTTTCAAGTATCAAGTATACAACCATAATCAGCTGCAAAATGGAAATTAGTTAATTTCTCAAACAAATATTTATACCATACTACATAATACTAATATACTATTCAAAATTCATGTATAAATTAAGTATGAATATTTAATGCAAGTGCATCACTTCTAGTGATTATGTCAAGAAATATATATTATTAAAAGGAAATGTTATCACGAATGAAATATTTGATATAAATTAAATCCATACATAACATGGAATCGAATACCACAAAATTGGCAAAGCAGACTGGTTAAATTAAAAAGTTTCCATAGAAATGTTAATATATTTAAAATCAATTGAATGAAAATGATGTATAAAAATAGGAGACAATTGAGTTTTATATCAATTTGATATCCTATGATGGGACATGAAAATATTTGAAAACAGAATTGTGTTAATAAAGAGTCGAATATTAAAATTTTAATGTTTCTCTAAGTTATGCAGAAAAATTATATTCCAGAAGAACTTTGCTTATTATGGAAAAAAGTAATTTTATATAAATACAAGCTATTATAAAAAACTTTATATTTGAAAACTGAATTATTTCTGCTTTACAAGATTAATTGATTTGTAGTTCATGATCACAAATAGTAATTCAATTTTACCTATAATTTAAAATGAATTCAGAATCACTATAACCATTCCTGCCTGAGATAGGAGTTGAATTCCCAAATTATTAAATAGAATACTAGTACATTTAGAGTTTACTTATGAGTTCAATCAATTTTTAATGAAAAGAAAACTCATTAATAAGATTAACTAAAATTCATTTATCACAGAAAGCTATCTATATCATTATCATTATATAGAAAGCATAATTGTGTACAGCAATGTTTTGAAATCATTAAAAACAGCTATAATTGTTACAGCAAATGTTTTTAGTATTTTTACGTTGAGACAACTAAGATATGAATAATAAAAAAATAGCCAAACTTTAATATTCTGATATTATTCTAAGAGCACACTTAAGTACAATATTGTAAATTATGACATTTAATATTCATTGCTTAAAAATTTATTCTTTATTTGGACTTTTCAAAATAATCATTTAGTCTCAGAAAGTTACAGCATTAGACAGATAAAAATTAATAACATAACAGTAATCAGATGAACTCATACTAATATAATAACATAATAATAAAATAAAGTATTAGAATTTAATTTGCTAATTATTCTCTTCAACCTATATTCTGTCATATATTCTTTCAATGCAAATAATCATTCCTCTTCTCCAAAAAAAATTATGCAACTTTTATTAATATATTTGGATATAAGAAGATATTCATTTTCCTTAAATCATATAAACTTACTTCAACAAGAATTTGACGATACTCTGGAAGAGCAACTCTACTCAAAAACATTTCAACTTCTGTTGCAAACTTTAGGTCATAAACAGTCATTTCAGTCAAAGTTGGTTGCTGAAAAATTAAAGTATTTTTTGAAGTAATACTATTTTATTTCATTAAAAGTCAATGATAATATTAAAACACCATAAATTGCAACACAAATTGCTTTACAACAAGTACAAATATATCTAATGTCAAAAAAGGTTTACTTTTTTAAACTTACATTCATTTTACTTTTTTAAATTTTCACTGTGCTAATAGGTCACATGAATAGACAATTTGCACAATATTAAAAATGTTAATTTAACATTTAAGATTTCCTTTCAAAAATTTATTTGTGCTTTGTCAATATTCATAAAAAATGATTTATTTTATTGAAATAATTAGACAATAAAATATCTAAGGTAAAATCTGTATTTCTACGCATATGACATATTTATATGAACATTTAATTGAATTATATATAGAGTTTTAGTTTAATTAGCAACAAAAAAAAGTTCAACTATAAACAGCACAATTCGAAAGCAATTTCTAGCATATAAAAATAATTTTATATAATGAAGCATCAGAACTTTACCTTTCTATTTGAATAAGTTATTTGGGAATTTTAAAATTTAAATTTAAAATTTTGTAACTAATAATTTTTTAATTTGTAACTAACCATTTGAGTAACTAATTTGTTTCCAACAAAAATAATTAAACTCTTGTAGTTAAGAAGGTTAAAAGCTGTTCACTTTTTGCTTAGCTCTTTTATGCATGATTGGATTTATTTAATGTGACTGATGACACTTTGTTTTCAAATATTTAAATTTTCTCTGAAGTTTTTGAAAAACTACTACAATATTGTTTGAATCTTTATGTCATTTTGAAACTATTATTGTATTCTATATTCTGAAATTTTGTCTTCAATAATTATCCTTTAAATGCCATTTATAAAGTCTTCTTATTCCTTTTTTTTCCCTATTATTAGTGATAAAAGTCAAAAATAAGAAAAAATTAAGCTATACAGTTTAATGCACAAAAGTCTTCAAAAAAAAAAAAAAAAAAGAAAGAAAAGAAAAAAAAAAAAAGAAAATAGTACATTAATAAATAAAGTAATGAATAACACTTTACCTGCCACTCAGAAAAAAAAAATTTATACAAGAAAACGGTATGGGAAAGAAGAAAAATGTCTAAAATTTTCAGTGGGGGGGGGGGGAAACACTAAGGAATGGATTATAATGTTGAAAAAACCTATTGAATGTCTTGGTAATTTATAATTTTAATCTAAGATGGGTGCTCATCTTAGATTAAAATTATAAATTACCAAGGCAATAAAAATTATTCCTTGTATATCGTGCTTAAAGGTTCTAATGTTATTTTATGGAAATAAAAATTAACTAAAAAAATCTAAAAGCTTTCATTACCCTGTATAAAAGCTTTTAGATATGTCAAATAAACTTACACTTTAAGATCTTGATTTACAATTTATACTATAAGATTCTTTTTTTTTTTTTTTTTTTTTTTTTCTAAATTTCTTAGGTAAGTTAATTTACAATAATTTGCAAATAAAATAATCCTTAATAAAATATAATTAATTTTAATTATAAATATTGCTTATCAATTTTGCTTTCTGTCTTGCCAAGGATGAATAGTTAATCTTCCTTTGTATATTCCTATAAAGCAAATAAATAATAATCCAGATTTCCTACCTTTATTTATTTATTTATTTTCTGTAGAGGAACATTATAAGTTACTTCAGTATAATACAAATAATCTTTAAAATTTGTTAGATTCATGAGTGGAAGAACATTTTAAAAAATTTCAGAAAATTTGTTTTTATATCAGACTATTTCAAAACTAAATCCTAATATTCAAATTGCATTAAATTTCAACTGACAATTAAATGGATGATTTCACTTCAAAGAAAAAGAATTCATCTCATTAATGAACATAAAAAAATAAAATGTACTTGAAAAGTTTGAAAAAAAAATAAAATATGCAAAATACTAAATACTTTTTAGTAATGTATTCTAAATCAAATAAAAATATAAATTTTAAAAAATATAAACAGTGCAAAATTATAAACATTTAAAAAAAATATAAACATATAGACATAACATAATTAAATTATAATGTGTGCACAAATTTTTTTCTCAATTATTAGTATTAAAGACAATGCAATAGAAGCAAGGAACAGGAATAAATACACTTAAAAGTATATTTTCACAGCAATAATGGATGATCTCAAATTAATGTTTCAAGAATGACATTTTCTTTAAAATACACGGGATATTTATTGAATTAAATGTGGATTAAAATTATGTCTCTTATGTGAAATAATGATTGTATTATTATAAACGACATTAAAGTGATATATTTTTCACATATTATCACAAAGAATTGAATGAAAAATTCCTAAGATGAGAAAATAAGATAAAAATTTTATTTAGAATATTTAAATTCTCGTTAGATTGAAACAATAACACTTTTACATTCTCTTTACACAACTTTATTTTCTGTTCTTTCCCTTGGACTACTTTTGAGAAATCAGCTCTTTAATGACTTTTTTCAAGGAGTTAACTTCAAAAGGGGTTTGGTTCAAGTTTTTAGTGGACATGACTCAAAATAACTGTATATAATTAAAAAGGGATATTCATTTTAACAGATTGCCATTAACACATATGTTCAATTCTAAAGCTATTCAGAATGAAATAAAACCATATGTTTAGTATCATTAAAAAACTAAAATTTTCATTTTACAAAGTGATAATTTACTAGATGACAATTTACAAGGTGATAATTATTGAACTATGTGAAATAAAATCATCATAATTTCTAAACTGTTTGTGTAATGAAGCTCAAACTTTGTGATAGGCTGCAGGGCATAATGAGAATGAATATGTGCATGAAAACACAACCTGTTGCAGTCCATTTGAAACTGAAGATATCATGATACAGTTTGCTTGAGTATTTATCATTCATGAAGGCCTACCATACAAGGAATAATAGTCATCATGTGATTCAAAGAAAATTTGTGACAGAGTACATGCTGAAAGCAACTAGCCTGAGTGTGAAACAATCAAGAAATTGATTCATAGGCTTAAGAGAACTGGTAGTGTTTGAGATGATAGTATCAACAGACAGTTAGACACACACCATTTTTCAAACCAGCCCAAGGAAATGCATCAGAAAAGTTGTACAGCTCGCGGAAAATAATGGAGACACAGCGACAAAAACCTGCATTGCTTCCCATACAGAATTCAAGCCCATAAATCATTAATCCCCATGGCTATGGAATAGTGGTTGTGTTTCACCAACACTATGTTGCGGAAATTGCTGAACATGAATTTGAGGTGATTATGCTTTGGTTCAAAGCATAATCATCTGAAATGTTATTCAACAAAGCCCACCTTTATTGGGGTAGGTTTGTTAAAAAGCAGAACTGGGACATCTGTAGAACTGAGAATCAACATTTCATAATTGAGAAGTCTCTTTACCCTTAACAAGTGATAGTGGAATACAATGTCCAGTCACAGATTAATTTGTACGATATTCGATGATGGCATGGTGCTGTTGAATGATATATGAAGGTTTTGGAAAGTGATTTCCTCCTCATTAACAAAAGTGGCCCTGATTTTGACAATTTGTGGTTCATAAAAAATGTAACTCAATCCCATTAGGGTAGAAGAATGATGTCCTGGAAGAGTATCTTGAAGACCACTTAAGGCTATGGGGTACCTTGAGGTCACTGAAAAGGAAATCGCTTGGACATCATATTTTATAGATCTGAACAGGACTCATTTTTAAGCAGCTGCATAAAAGAAAAGGTGTACAGAAATAAACAAAAATCAGTTTGGGAGGTCATCAACAGCACCAATATTCCGACACCTCAGAAGATCAAGAATTTTGTTAGTCATGTACACCACACCATAGCCAATAGTAGCAGACATTAAATATGTCACAACTTATAACTGGATATCTATAGTGATGTTTACATATTGAATAAAGTGTATGCACTCAGTATATTTTAAGTAACTTATTTCATATAAGCTCAATAATTGCCGCCCAGTAAATATCTAACAAAAGAAATAGCATTCACTGTATTAAATTCTTCTAATCCTGTGAGAAGAATCTAAGGTGTATACTTTTATAAAGATTTTTATTCCAAGGTATAAATAAAATGATGACAAAAAAATATATATGAATGCTAAAAAACATACATTTATAGAAGAAACTTAAATTCATTTAACCTGTGGTAAATGATGGCCTTCAACGATTATTCCTTCAGATGTCCTTGTCATTATATCCCACACTCTATCATAAAAATTTTTTGGCACCCTACATAAAGCACCTTCAATTTGTCTTCTCTGATGTATCATAAGTCTAAATAAAGTAATAGAACCTTTAGCATGAAATTTCTCAGCAGTTACTTCCTTAATTTCATAAATATCAATCACACATCAAAATGAAAGCTTCTTTATTTATTACAAAATTCTTATATTTTTTTTAAAAAAAAGCCAAATGGGATAAGTATTAAAAGGCTTAGAAATTTATAACTTCACAAAATATACCTCAACAAAAGAAATCAAACAATTGTTATAAAACAAAATATCATTTATTTAAGCAGATTTAGTAGATTTGTAAAAATATGTGTTAATGATA
Organism: Latrodectus geometricus; assembly: GCA_026290005.1. Classification (NCBI taxonomy): domain Eukaryota; kingdom Metazoa; phylum Arthropoda; class Arachnida; order Araneae; family Theridiidae; genus Latrodectus; species Latrodectus geometricus. Next base: position 263,270 of record JAPDSC010054520.1, read on the forward strand.
TAATATTGAGGTTTAGACTGAATCACATTTTTCATTAAATTACTAATATTTATTCAATATTATATATACTATAAATTCATGTTCAAAGAAAAATATCATTTACACCTTTTTGAAAGGGTACAAAATTTGCATAATTATATCAAAAGAAATCTTGGCACAAAGATTTAAATAAATATATCAAAAATTATCAAATAATAGCAATAATCATGATTCATTTTATGATTTATAGCTTTTAAAGTTAATAAGGTAACAGCGATATTAGTAAAATTGAAAATGAACAGTCCATCACAGTAAATTTTGTCTAACACACAGAATTCCTTAAATCATATACAATTTTCTATCAATTAGTGTTTGAATTTAACAAATAAATTTAATCATTGGAATGATTTACTAACAAACAATTAGCTAAAAAAACCCCCAAATTTGTCAAGTTTTTTTTAAATTTTAATTAAATTAAACAAAACAAAAGTGTGCTAAACACTGAGAGTTTGTATTTATAAATGTTAATTTTTTAAAATTTTATTTCCAATGGCCAAGGTTACAAAGTTGTGCTTATTTTTACTTTTTTAGTTTTCAAAAACTTTATTATAATTATACAAATATTTTTTGAATTTATTAACTTTATATGTTAAAAAATATAAAGTTAATAAAATTAAAAATTAAATTTTTTGGGAAAAAAAGCAGCATTATTAAAAATATATAAAGAGTAAATATTATTATCTTGAAACCTTAATAAACATTAGAAATTTAAATAACTTTTACTAAAAATTAAATTAATTTTATTATAAATTTAAATAAAAGGATACTCTTTACTGCAAAGAGTTATACAGAAAATATTAAGAGTACATACAATGTATAAGATGTTTCTATTAAAATATTCTAAGATACAATTTACCTTGTGTTTGCACCATTTTCAGACAAAGTTAAAACTCTATATAATACTTTCCGAAGTTCACTGGGAGATAAACTCTCCAAGGCCTATAAAAGCGAATAGAATGAATAGTAATTTAAATCAATACTTAAAGATAAAATTTGGGTTAGTAAAAAAAAAACTTTAAATAATATAACTTACCGAATGGGTTTAATTTAATTGCTTTATACATAAAACATGCATAGGAAAAAATAATATTAATTTCAATTTTATTGATCATCATTACAATAAAATCATATCACATTCTACCAAACATTGAAGTTTTGCTCAAAAATATTTAAAATGTTCGCAATTTAATTGCTATTCAAAATTGCATTAGATCATACCAGTACATATTTTATTCAAATGTGTATTTTTCCTACTCAGCACAAATAAATTAAAAGTATAAACCTTTTATAGAAAATTAATATTTGATTAATTCATATAAAAGTGACCCACACAATGACATAAAATTTAAAATATCTAATAAATAAATAACAAATTAGTATATAATATGAGTAATGATGTAATGTACAAAGTATTATAATTAAAGATATATTTTAACATATCAATGAAAATTGAATTTTCAAAAACTGTCAAAGTAGTCAATACTCCTATTAAAAATAAAATACAAGTTTATGACCAGAACATGACATTTTAATATCAAACAGATAACAGAGTATTCAATAAGATCAATTATATTTTTATAAACAAAGTTTATACATTTCTCAAAATTAGGAATTGTTCCAAGCAAGTGATGCTTTGTTGCCTTTTGAAATCATAATTTCAATTATATCCAGCATTATGCCGAGAAAAATGTTCAGGTTTTTGTATTCAAGATCTTTTTTTCAAACATTTTTACTTCAAACTGATAGTGAATAAATTTGAGTTAAAAGATAAAGTATTCTAAAGCAATCCCAAGTACACGTTCTAAGGAAGCAATCATAAATTTATCACACAGTATCATTTCTAATAAAAATATCAAAGAATGTTTTTAAAAATTTTATAGGACATATTCAAATGTTTATCATTGTCAAATTTTTATGTTATAATTATTAGCAATATAATTAATAATTGTTATGTTTCAATATCATTAATAATTATATAATAATTATTAATGATATTGAAAAATAGCAGAATAAAATTTATCATTTTCTATCACTCATTCCATGAAAACTTCAGAATTTTCTAGCAAAACTTGATGTATACAACCACACAAACTAGATACATACCGGAGGAGAAGAAGAAAGAAATTTCATATGTAAAATCATTGCCTGTAAGACCCATCTAGATAGAATGGAAAAAGAAAACATATTAATAGTTTACTGTAAATAAAAATTACTAAAGTTTCAGAAATATTCATTTACTAACATTATTGAAAAAGTAAAATTAAAATAATATTAAATAATTTAAACTTTTATAATTTTGTATTAAACACTAAAATTTCATAATTCTACAGATTATAAACAAAACATCCACTGAAAACAGAATTACAAATAATTTTCAGTGATGAATTACAATGATATATAATTCATCACTGAAAACATGAATTACATATCATGATGTAAGCAACAAAATAATTGTTTTTATTTACAGAATAATTAATTTTGAATTAGTTTAAATCAATGAACGCATTATGCAATGCTACACATGTGTATTTAGAAACAATTTGTAAAGACATCATTAGAAAATGATAAAGCTATGTATCAAAAAACAGTTTTTGTAAATAATATTCTAAGAGACAAAACATAAGCCATATTTTAACCATTAGTAAAAACTATTTTAGAATTAAGAAACAATGAATACTTATATTTTATAAAATCAAAATTATTTACAATTTAGATTAAATTAAAAGACACTTAACAAAAGTTCCACTCTATGCATTGAACAGAAGAAATGCATAGAAACTCAAAAAATGTTTTCTTTTTTTTTTCAGTTGAAATGATTTATGACTTTTTTAAAATTGATTAGTTGTTTGAAATGTTATAGAAAATCACAATGGAAAAATCAAAGTATATATTTAAACTAAAAACATATAGATGCAAATTATTTTACATAATAATTTTACTTTCAAAATTAAGCCAACTGAAAAATAAATCTGAAAAATTAATGCAAGAGCATAAAAGTATATTTATATACATAGAAACATACCCAATTCTGATTTTTAATATTCCTTGGAAAAGGTGTGGGGCAGTGGCAATCAAACGACCAATATAAAGTATGATTTCCTGTTGCAGCACAGCTTGATAAATATCATGTTCTTGGCATTTTGAATAAATTATTGCTTCTACTTCTTTGGGAGTTAATGGTTTATCAATTACTACTTCTTCATGTCCAAAGACTCCAACTGTTATCTAATAAAACATTTAATAATTCAATGATCAACCTTATAAAATTATATCAATTGAAAGAAATACACAAATAAATTTATCACAGTAACTCTTAATAATATTATAAGAAACTGGCGACATAAAATCAGCAAACCTGATAATACAAGCTTGAAATTTTTTTATGCAAAAAATCATTTAAATAAACATACTTATAAACAATTTGCATTAATATCAATTATTAAATGAGCAACTGAGTTCGTAAAGCTATGCTTATAGATAATTATGATATTTTCAATAATTTAAGCTCATTCTTTTAAAATTGAAGTAGCGTTAAACTCTACTAATTATGTAAAAGAAATGAAGTTTCAAATACTAGAAATTTGCTGGAAACAAATGTTTATAAGCAAAAAGCTAAAAATAATCTGACATATTTAATTAGAAAGAAATTTGAAAATACCTGTTTGCCACACACTAGGATAGATGTTATATTTGGACTAATACTATCAACTAATTTTCTAAGGACACTAGAGCAATATCTTACAACAGACCTATAATTAGAAACAAGATAAATTAAAAATGTTTATACTTTACCTCTAATAATATACAACTATTAAATTATTAAGAATATACTAGCCAATGTCTAAGTGCTCCAGCTTGTCTGGTTAACTTTTCTAGCCTTTCTTTAACAGTACCTAAAAATAAAAATATAAGAAAGAGTTAACATATTTGAATTCAATAAAATAAAAGATATGACTAGAACTTTTGAACTTAATCAAAAGTTTTGTATATTAGAAAAAATATTTAAAGATATCTTAAAAGAATAAATTGATACAAATATAATAACTGATTGAATAGAAAATCTCACATAAACATGAAATATCCCACAATTTTAAACTAAACACAAATAATTAAATTCCCAATTAGAACTTTTTTTCTTCCTTACACCTTATTAATATTTAAAATTGGGAAGTGATGTGTCTTGCCTCTTCGTTGTGGCCCCTAGAATGCCTTTTAGTAACTAAACGAGACACACTTTTGTCACTACAGCCCAATTGTGATTATGCCTGCTATTAAAGCAAGAAAAGGCCCTTTTAATGGCCCACTTCTGCGACTGCCACCTCTGCTTTTTTCTGGAATGCTGGTGGCCTGTCTAATACTAAATACTGTGAGTTCAAATCTATTGTGACAAGAGAAATCTGTGACGTATTTGCAATGGCGGAGGCCGGTGTGTCTACTGATGCTCTTAGATTTCATAAATGTCATGGCTTTACACAGTACACCTTGTCTAGAGCACACCAAATAGCCTCTGGCATCATTGTTGGAGTGAAAAACACCTATACATGTAACTTTAAAATACTTCTTACCATGCAAGATAATACTTTTGAAAGAGTGGAACTTAATATTTGGAAAGACAATATGCACACTAAGTTCATCTTTGCACACAATCCTCCTGGAAATGAACCCTTGACTTCAATCATGGAAAGAATCCTTGATAAAAATACAATTTTTGTTGGAGACTTTAATTGCCATTCTCCAAGATGGGGATACAAGCAAACAAATAAACCTGGCAGAACTCTTGAGAATTTTTTGCACTTTACAGCCACTACAAGTCCATACAACAAATGGGCATACTTTTCTCTCCTTTAAAGGGGAAAGAACCAGTGCTGACCTTGTAATATCCTACTCAAACCTATCTAATAAAGTTTATGTCAATCTACTGGAGTCCTGCGGTGGCCATGGCCACAAGATATTGAGAGTGAACCATTCTAACAAGACCCAGCATACTTGCTGCCATGAGGATATGTACCCTAGATGGAATTTGAAGAAGGCAAATTGGGAAAAGTGTTCCTCCCTTACCAATAAAATCCTAACAATAGACAAATTTAACTGCTCTAACCCTGACATTTTCAATGATTTCATTTGTGTTCAGTAATCCATTCCTAGAGAAAAGATAAAAAGACTTAGACCTTTCTGGACAGACGAACTTACAGTCTTAAGGAAAAAACGTGAAGCACTTTTGAAAGCTGAGCTTTCAGGAAACATCACAGATAATGTTGTTGTTCGTCATGCACAATCTGTCCTTAAAAGAGTCATTAAAGAGAGCAAAAGGAAATCTTTTAAGAATTTTGTATCAAATCTGGATTTTAGAAAAGATGGAGTTCAAACTCATTGCTTTTTGTCATCATTAAACAATGAAAATAATTTAAGCAAAAATGAGGCACTTATAAGCAATGGAAAAATTTCTGATAATAACAAAGAAAGGGCTCTGGTTTTTGATAAGCATTATGCGTCAGTATGCAGGCTGCCCCACAAGACATTCCTATGCTTAGACTGCCACTTGTTGGTTGTCTGAACTATAGTGACGAACACTTTTTTAATGATGATTTTATCCTTGATGAACTTTGCAGAGCTATGTATGACACCAGATGTGGAAAAAGCCCTGGACATGACGATCTTCCAAGTGAATTCTTTTTAAAATTGGGTGAAAATGCAAAACATACACTCCTTTTTTTCTATAATATTATTTTGAAGACTCATGTTCCTGCTGAGTGGAAAAAAGCTACAATTATTCCACTCTTAAAACCACAAAAACCAACAGAGAACCCCTCTAGTTATAGGCCAATTTCTTTGACCAATGCAGTATCAAAATTGATGGAGAGAATGGTGGTCAATAGAGTTCATATTTTATCTTTAAGAGAAAAAACGTGTCAGATTACCAGGCTAGTTTTAGAAGAAAAAGAAGTACCATCGAACAAGCAGGTTTCCTGTCCCAATCCATCAAGGATGGATTTCACAGAAAACAATCTACCTTGGCAGTTTATGTGGATTTCAAAAATGCCTACGATAGAGTATGGCATAAAAAGCTCATTGAGAAATTTATTCTCTTTGGAATTAACGGCAATTTACTAAACTGGCTAAAATCCACACTTTCTTAAAGAATGACCAGAGTTAAGTATAAAACAGCCTTCTCCAAATATGTCCAGCTCTGTGATGGCTTACCATAAGGAGCAGTTACAAGCTGTACACTGTTTAATGTCATGATCAATGATTTTATTTACAGCCTAGCTCACACCTGGAATCAAATACTTGGCATTTGCTGATGATATAGTAATCTACACAACTGATACAGATACTAATGCTTTAAACATCAAAATTAACGATGCCTTAAGGGTCTTAGAGGAATGGTACTCCGAAAATCAAATGGCAGTTAATGTTGACAAAACTGCTTGCCAACTTTTCACCTTGTCCACTAAGGAACACCAGATTTCTGTAAATTTTAATCAGCAAATCTTACATCGAGTGGATTTCATTGTTACCTTGGACTTATTTTAGACAAACTTTCATGGAGAAAACAAGCAGAAGAGATGAGGAGAAAAGGTACCAACAGATTAAGGCTTCTGAGAAGACTTTCTGGTATTACCTGGGGCTCCTCTTCTGATATGCTTTTTACCACTTACAAAATGTATGTTCGACCTGCTTTGGAATATGGAGGAGAACTCATTGCCACTGCGTCAGAAAGCTGCTCTAAAATAGTGGACATAACTCAAAATGAAGCTCTTAGGCTCATAACCAGTGGAGCTGGCTCCACTCCAATCACTGCAATGGAAATCTAGGCCCAACATTGAACCATTGAAATTAAGAAGAGAGAAACAATTTTTAAAGCTTCATGAAAAATGCAGGGAACTTGACTTAGAACATTGGAGGGATTATATCCCCTCAAAATTAAGACTAAAAGCTCATGCAAACGTTTTGTCCAAGGCCGAAAGTCTCAAAAGGATTATGAACTGGCATTCAAACCTTCCTGTCCTGTCAAAACTGAGCCTCACCCTGATAGTAAAATCCCAACCTTTTGCCTCACAGTCAGCACTATAGAAAAGAAGTGCAACGCTAACCCTGAGATTCTCAGAATCCATTTCCTAGGACTATCACTTTAAATTACCCAAGTGATGAATGGCTCCATATTTACTCAGATGGCTCGGCAACAGGAGACTCAACTGGAGCTGGTGTGTACTGCAAGGGATTTTTTGAGGAATCTTTACCTGTAGGATCTACAGCCACAAACTTTGAAGCTGAAATCGAAGCCATAAAGTGTGCCACTATGAACTTCTTGGACTGAGCACTCCACTTAAGAAAGTTGTCTTTTTTATCGACTCCCAGTCTGCTATTGTGGCCATCAATTTATATTCAATAAGTGATTAGTTTCATTTGGAAGAAGTAAAATCCCTCTTTAATCATGCCATTTCCATCAGGTGGGATGTTGCTCTTCAGCGGATACCCAGCCATTGTAATATCTATGAGAACGAAAAAGCAGATGACCTTGCAAAAAATGGATGTAAACTGCAACAGCCTGATTTTATTCCATTATACCAACAAATCTGCAATCTAATTAAAAACAAACTTTGCAAAGCCATTCATAATTCATATAGCCAAACTACTAAAGATAAGGCTTGGGGTTCCCTGTTGAACTCTCTTCTCCCCATGTGCCTTCCAAGCTCCATTTTTACAGCCAATTTCAGAATTTTGACTGAACATGACTTTCTCCAAGGACACTTAAGCTGTATCCGCATAGTTAACACGCCCCACTATACTCTGTGTCCTTCAGGAGCTTTTATGGACTTTATTCATTTGACAAGCTTTCCTGCGTTTTCTTTTTTGAACTGTTTACCTGACAACTTCCACAATAAGGCTAATTTTTATTGGGTTGCCAGAGGGAACTCATGGCCGATAAGGCCGCTGTCCCGACGTAGGGGGAAAAAAACATTTAAAATTTTTAGAGTTATAATGCCCATATACTTTCTTTGATTAGGTCAAGGGAAATCAAACTAGGAAAATTTCTTTATCAATTAGACTTCTCAACCCTTAGTTGAGTGATATGATAAAGCATAATCTCCTTAAATATTAAAAACAGCTAATAATGGTTAAGTTTTATATTCTAACAAGAATAGCTTTTAATTCATTCACCTTGAAAATCTCATTACATATAAAATTAATAATTAAGTGATTTAAATAAATTTAATATATATCAAAATATAAATTTATATTAAAACAATGGAAAACTGATGAATTGTAAATTAAATAACCGGATAAAAAATAAATAAAAGAAAAGAGAATCGACTAAATTGAATTATTGAATAAATAATGAATGATAATAAAATGAGATTCCCACATGATTATTAAGCACATTAAAATAAAATGCTTTAATAGTAGTTTAAAAGAAAGTTTATGTTTATAAACAAATATTTAATATATTACATTAAAGTAATTTTCTTTTAATTTCATTTGAGAAAATTTCCAGTAATTTTATTTTAATTTAATTGAAATTTTTGAAGAAAATACACTATAGCAACTGAAACAGGACAAAATAATAGGAATACCTATTATTTGAGATGTTGATACAACCTTGGATTAAATTACAGCTTGGATTCAATAAAAAAATTGATAAATAAAGATTATAAAACTGTGACAATGCTTATGTAACTAAGAAAATATCTAATTAGTATTATGGTATCATACTCCACACCATCAACATACAACCTTGGACCAAATTACAGCTTGGATTCAATAAAAAAATTGATAAATAAAGATTATAAAACAGTGACAATGCTTATGTAACTAAGAAAATATCTAATTAGTATTATGGTATCATACTCCACACCATCACAGAATCCTTTTCATGCAAAAGAAGAAACCATGGAGCCAGCATGAAATGTTTCTGCAAGTGTTCTACAAATAAACACACATTTATAGATTTGTAACAAACTATGAGTGTAAGACCAGATTACTTGCTTCCATTTATAATGTGGCGAGTTTTGTTAGTCTTGATACCTATATAAAATTTCAAAGTGCCATTAATGACTTTGGGATATCCATAGGCCAAAAATGGTTACAATATGGATATTAGAATTCTAGAAATACATGTTTTATCCAGAAGATTTGCATCATTAAAGTCTAATCTTTGTTTGATTATCCTCTTCAGTACTCAACCAATATATATCATAGTCAATCAATTTCGATTTTCATCGACAGTTCTGCTTCTACAGGATATCTTTCCTAAGTTTTTTAAAGACTCAACATATGGTACTTCGAATAACCCCAAGACTTATTGATGTACCAACAGATGATCAAACAAAATCAACTCAAACGATTATGACTCTTGGAATATTAGAGAAGTCATATATAACAAAATTTTGCAAGAAACAGAATCTTCTAATACAATTACCATGTAAGCAAACGTTTAGCAGTTACTGTTTTATAACTAGGTAGCAAACAATTGTACCAAGGGATTGAGCTTAATTATTGGTTATAATTTAAAAAGATTTCCTATATTATTTTGTCACATATTTGAACATAATTAAGCAGTTATTTTCAGTTAAAATTATTTAAATATAAGTAAATTTAAAAGCTATAAAATAAAGTATTTTATATCTCTAAAAATGTTTAGACCAAATATAAGAGAAAATTCTAATATCTTAAATTTATCTGAAATGAAAACAACTGTTTGTACTGCATTTACAGTCAATAAGAAGGCAGTAAAATTAACGAATTAAACGAAAAAATATAATGTATTTTTGTTTTTACCATTTTCTGTCCAAAATTGAGGTCCTTCACGGAAATAAAGAATTCCTAGAAGTTGGCTTTGTCCATGAAGAGTATCAGTGCAACTTAAGGCTTCTAATATTTCTCTTGAAGAACGATGATTAAATTCCTAAACAAAGAGACAATTGTTTAAGCATTGATGCATTCTGTAGTATAAATTACATTACAATGATTTAAAACTAATAAAAAAAGTCATCAGAATGTTAATAAGGAAAGATAGTAAAATGAACTAACTGTTGGCATTTAAATATTCAAGAACACATGAAATAAACATGGCATGTGTTCCTATAACAGCAATTCTTAAAGTAGGCTACTCATACATTTAAATAAACTAATGAAAATATTTATGATATTTAATGAGTATATGAAATTATATGTAGATTCCTCTATAATCTTTCAAACATAAAGAACATAATTTTACTAATCATTTTAATTTAATAAAAATCCACATGAGAAAATCTTAATGTAAAATTTTTGAACAAATGAAATTTGTCATTCTTTTACTAAATTAAAATTTAAATTATAATGAAAGTATGTTGCAATACATTATTAACAACCATAAATCTAAATAAACTAATTAAGTGATAAATTAATTAAAATTTTCTATTTTTATATAAACCTAAAAACAATGGCACTTGATTTATATATATATGTGTTTCACATATATAATATTTATTTTTGAATCACTCTATTTAAGGATAATACCACTTTACATTCTATCATTAAACAGAATGATAAAAATAAATGTATCATATATATCTTTAAAAGATGCCATTTATGATACATACTATATTTAATTTTATATAAAGATGCAAAATTTAATTAACAGGCTGATTAATTACATTATTTAAATTAAGGAATAATAATATTTCACTATTAATAATTCCTAAAGTTTTCCATCTCATTATATTTATTTTTTAAAATGAACAAGAGTTTATTTTAACACAATTTTAAAATGAAATAAAATCATAATAGTTAGTAATCAATATTTTATACTGGTGAAATAAAATATCAAATTAATATGGCTTTAACAATAATTTTTAGAATATAATTATAAATAGACCTTAAAATCATAAGTTGGCTCATTATAAATAATGGCTTTTGGTATATCTGTTAAACTTTGATATCCAATTGAAGCATGTTCTAGTTGTTGAAAAGCTTCTACATTAGGCAAATCATCAGCTGATAGTAAATGAAGAAAATCTAAATGTTCAATACATGACGAAGATATCAAGTTCTAGAAGAAAAAAACTTAATTTTAATATAAAAATTAAATTTTTTTTAGATAAACACAGTATAAATGTATTTAATCTCAATAAAATGGAAATTAAATAAATGCTCTTGTTTTTATGTGAAATATGCATCTAAACCATTTTCTTAAAAAATAATAATAAAACAAATGAAGTACAACATTGAAAATGAGAAAGTTTTTCTTTTTTTTTTCAAATACTTTAATTGTAGTTATCTAGAGAAAAATATGATGAAAATCAATGGAAGCATTAATTAATAGAATCAATTTGTACAAACTAATTACTTGCATCAATATCAAGAATAAAAGTATGCACAATAATAATAATAATAATTAAAACACTTTACTTTTTAAAAAAAAATTTCATTTGGAACTTATATTTTAAGCATATATTAGTTTATATAAGAAATATTAATGCAACCTACCTGCAACCGGCCAGTTCGAATTTTCAAGCCACCACAATCTCCTTTTTTTAACATGGCTAACAAATCCAACATTTCTTTAAAGTGAACATCTCTAGATAAAAGCAGAATAATTATAAGAGACAAAAAATGTATATTTAAATATTTAAAATTGCATAGAAAAATTTATAATTGCAACCTAATATTTAAATAAATTCAGTTTTTCTAAACTGACACATTAAACATTTTATACATGAATATTGTAGATAATTATGTAATAAATATATTTATTTATTACATAATTATCTACAATGGAGTCCAAAATAAATAAACAACTACAATTTATCAGAATGTATATTTCTGTTGCAAATGAAAAAACATGAGTAATGTACTTTTTAACAATAAAAAGGTTAAGGGATAAACTGATTCTATATTATAGCAAGCATAATCAATTTATCCAGCTTACACTTACTTTTCTACCTTTGTTAGTTTATGTAATGCTCACTGATTTCACAAAAAGTACACCTAGTACAGCTGCAAAATATTGGATTGTACACTATAGGACATAATCCTTTAAATGATTTAAAATATTATACAGCTAAACACTGTGTTTTCAATGTGCAGGTTAAGTAAATGATGTTATCATTTTATAAATTGAATGCATTACAAAATAAGCTATGCATCCATTTTATAATATAATAGCTTCATAGTTAAGATAAAATACATTCATTAACTTAATCAACAATTAATATGTAGCACAAATTGATTTTTACTCTTTTAAATTTTTGAATTCATTATTTTAAAGTAAACTACTTGAGACTTATCTTTTTAAATTTAATTTGTTTACAAAGAGAATGATGCAAACATAAATTATTCAAATAAATTATAAATTTGGAAAATTGTGTAGAGAAATATATTTCACTTTGATGTAAGATCTTTATCATAAATTGACCAGAATGAGTTCTGATCTAAAATGTCTCATTTGCTTCATAGTTATACCATAATTATGCAATGTACTGTAATGGTTGTAAGACTTTTATGGCACAAAGCTAAGAAAAGACATGTTGCATTTTTGTCCCAGAAAGTGAACAAGCTTTTTCACTCCCTTCTAATTCTACAAGAAGGATAAGTGACTGAAGCAAAGTCAATGCAATTTTAATTGTTGCATCAGCCTTTTTATTACCCTTAAGCCCTTTGTGGCCTGGGAAACAACAGAAAAGTATTTCATTTTCTTTGCTAAGCAATACTGCGATTTTTAAATAAAGGAAATTTAGTGCTTTTTTCCCCTGTGTATAATCTGAAAATCCGTAACTCACTTCTTGCATAAAACTATGATTAATATATAAACTGATACCATATAGAAAACATATGAAGGTATTTTTTTAGACATTCTTGCAGGAAAGTAATTGCAGTACTGTTGAATGCCCTGATGAAAAGTGTTTTACTGAAATTCAATATAAATATGAGCCAAAATCATTATATTAAATACTTTATTGACAATTGTATAAGATAATTTTTCTTTCATGGAAGATGCATTCTCAATTATATTAGTTTGGGGAAAAAGAAATCCATTAATTTTATGTGAAATTCAAGGATTCATTGTTTTTTATTGGCTTTGTGCAAATGATTTCAAACTGTTTTGTTGCTGATCTTTAGCTTCTGGACTGCTAACTTTCTGGACCTTTTCGGACATTTTTGTGATTTTATCGATATTTTCAACAATAGTCCTACCTGTGTGAGGTGCATCTTTAACAACAAATATATCTGAATGGAATCTATTAAACCAAAATTACTTATAAATGGCTGCTACAGTACTGCGGAAATTCCCATTTCAGCTGTGCCTGTTTTATACTTTTGCCTTTCTCAAAGAAAAACTGCGAATGTACTGCATTTTCTTTTTGTTGACTTCTATTTTTAACACTCTGTACTTTATAATTGAATAAACCAAATAAAAAAAGAATACTTTTTAGTGCAAAATGAGATTTTTCCACAACCACAAAAATCTGAAACTGTATTGATAGTGCACGAGATATAAAAAAATAGAGTGATCAACTGAAAAAACAATGGGTTTCTTTTTCTTCAACTTAATATTTTAAAAACAGTGTTTAAACTTATTCATAGATACTGCACTCTTATCACTCAAAATAGAAAACTTATCTCTCAGATATAATGTGTTTAATAAAAAGTGTTGGTTAAAAATAATTATAAATAAAACAGGTTTTTATAGGTATAGATAAGGTTTTTATATACTTAGCTTTCACTGCTACACTAGAAAAAAGCTTTATTAATCACATTGCAGTACAATTTGTTGCTTATTAAGTAATGTATATATATATCTCCTAAAATAAAATTGGTATTTAAACATATAATTTTTAATAAAGGTATGATTCTTTGGTAAATTTAAATAAAAATCTTATCTTAGAAAAATAAATGCTAAAAATTATACTTTACTTAAAACACCAGATTTACTTAATGAACAGTTATTTTTAAATAACAAGATATATCTTTCTCTATTTTAATTTTTCCTTTTTATTATGAAACTTGCATCCACTTCCTTAACGGGTTCACCTTAAAGAAATCAATCGTTAAGAAAAAGTCTAAATTATTCTTAAAAAAAATTATATTCTCTAACTAAAAGTATTTGAAAAACATTATTTCCATTTACCACGTGTACACAAGCATACAATAAAAATGCTACTAAATGAAATCTTTGTTTAATACTCTATTTTCTAAATTTTAAAACCAATATCATAAAATATTTATCAAAATTTTAAGATACATTAATAAGAGTTGCTTTGTTATCACGTTTTAGTACCAATTATTATAAGTAAATTTCAGTCATTTTTCAGAAAGGTAGTAAACATTCAAGAAAATACTCATTAGTACAAAATGTTACATTTGTAACATAATAAATAAATAATGTTATATTCAATATAACTTTATTAAATGCAGAATTTTCATACCGCATGTGTTCTTCTCGAATAAGTATGCAAACTGTAGGTCTACCAGACATTCTCCAGTATTTTCCAACAAAATGTAATTCATTCTAACAAAATCAAATGCAAAATTTTAAATAACATATCAATATACTAACAAGACATTTTTGCTAAAATCTGTACTGTAAAAACATTTATAATTTATAGTGAATATTTCTCAATTTACTAGATTAAAATGATAATTAAAAATAAATGTGCAACATAAAAAATATAAAGTAAAATAGAAAATTAATAATACTAAGAGACATATATTTCTTATAAAAGATAAATATTCTTGAAAATATTTATTCCTGGAAATAATTTTAATTATTTAAAAAAAACAAGCAAATAAGACAGTAAAATTTAAATTAAAAAAAAGAATAAATAATTTAAGGAAAAATTACATGTGTGGAACACACACACACACACAAATTTCTTTATATTAAGCTCTTTGGCTAGAGTAAGTATTTTGGAGAATATTCAATTTTCTTAAATAATTATTTTATAATCAGATATGAGAATTACAACAAACAAGGGAAAAACTAATATTTTACTACTAGTAGAAAATGCTTTAATTGGAGAATTCAGATTTATCTATAAATTTATTTGATAAATTATTGATTCAACAAAGCACTCTACTTACTTTTATATCATCAATCAATAAAGCCATGTCATGGGATAGATAGAAATCGCTAACTTCAAATATTAAAGGATAACATATCACAGTCTGTCCACAAATTCGATACAGCTAAAATATAAATACAATAATTTTAATAAAATAGAACAACTATTAAAATTTTAATAAAAAATTTAAATGAATACATTTTACAAATGAATCTCATTTCAATTTGATTCATTTAGAAATAATGTGCTTTTAAAAAAAGCATGTTACACCATACATTTTAAAAATTTACCAAAATTTTAATTCTCAGCAAGTAAATTTATTCTATTTAATGACAACCGGA